>VZTY01027442.1:534756-563613 GCA_013400935.1 Turnix velox | reverse complement strand
CCTTCCTTGGCCTGATTCTGCCTCTCTAATTCTCTTCAAGTGTGTTGTCCACATGAACATTACCATAACTTGCCCCAGTGAGTGGCAAATAACTCTTCTCCAGATCTATTCAACCAACAAGAGGGAAAAAATCTAACCTCTTTTTGACTCAAATGACAAAATCTAACCATCATTACTAACCCAAAGCTCTACCTAAACTAAGTCATACATGAGCTTAATGCAACATCTAGTACATGCTTTTTCTCATCCACTAATCTAAAAATTTGGGCTTGGAGTCCCATTTTACATAATTTCTCTTCTTGGTGAATTTATGCCCTCTCTGAACTAATTTGCCCTGCAGCAAAAATAATTTTGCTTGCTTTTTGCTTTGGTCATTTTGCTTTGTGCTGTTTCCCTTTCTTGGTTGCATCCAGTTCCACATGATTGCACACTTTGGAGAAATGGGTACTGTTTGTAGAAGTCTGGGGCATTTTTGTGAGTATGTAAAATGTAGAGATAATCTAAAGCTATTTCAGGCAGTATTAGCTAGTTTATTAATTTTGGAATGTGCACATGTAATTCTGATTAATGTTAACAGGAACTTAACATGCATAAGACCCCTCGATCTGTTCAACTGTCATGTATGCTGTGGGAGAAATCTCCTCCTCCAAAAGTTACATCCCAGATCTATGTCAGAATACTCAGAGGACTCCTCTGAATTATCATTCTCTTCCATTTCACTGCAAATTGTTGCCATTCTCCAACACTTTTAATACAAGAAAACACCATTAAAAGCAATAATGCAAATAATGAAAAATTCCTGTTTACAAGTATCTGGAGTTATTCACATTTTGCCTTTTTAAAATTTAATACAAATACTGTGAAAAACAAAACAATGTCTTGGGGTTTCATTTCTGAAAATTAACATCAGGTAGTACGACAGCATCATGCTCGTGTTACACTAATGCCCAGTCATGCTGTAGTTACTCAATAGTTTAAATGTAAGGTTTTTTTATTCATGAGTAAAAAACATGTAATAAAAATAGTAAGAAGCATTATGCACACAACTGCACTTACGCACAAATAAAAAAATTCTAGTAGTATCTATTTATCTGTGGTAGTTATAAAGTGCCTCTCACTGATGTCTTAGCTTTATACAGCAACTAAGCCTTCAGTGTGCAACTAAGCCAGCCCTAATTAAAGTCAATGGGAGCCTTTCCACATACTTAATGGCTGTTGGTTGAGGCCCAAAATAATTGTGTAAAGACCACAGTACAGCACTTAACGATAAATTGACTGTGTTTTTGCAAGAAACATTGGAAAAGCATTGCAAGCTTCTCATACCGTAGCCATTTGCTGAAGCCAGATGCCCAACTTACTACTCGGATCTTCTCATAAAAAGAGAAATGCTTAGGCACTAAGGACCTAATGTTGCTATTCCTGAAGGTGATGCTGAAACTCCAGAGGAAACCATAGGGCATAATGTCATCTACTGGACATCACATCTAGCATTAAGAGAGGACTGAGAAATGTTGACTCTATCATGTATTGCTATACATTAAACAGACATTTTTTTCTACAATAGCAGATCTCAAAATCTACAGAGGGATTGAGTGCACCCTCAGCAAATTTGCAGATGACACCAAGCTGTGTGGTGCAGTTGATACACCTGAAGGAAGGGATGCCATCCAGAGGGACCTTGACAGGCTTGAGAGGTGGGCCCAAGCCAACCTCATGAAGTTCAACAAGGCCAAGTGCAAGGTCCTGCACCTGGGTCGGAGCAATCCCAAGCACAGACACAGGCTGGGTGGAGAGTGGCTTGAGTGCAACTCTGAAGAGAAAGGCTTGGGGGTGTCAGTTGATGACAAACTCAACATGAGCCAGCAGTGTGCACTCACAGCCAAGAAGGCCAACCAAATCCTGGGCTGCATCAAGAGGAGTGTGACCAGCAGGTCCAGAGAGGTGATTTTGCCCCTCTACTCGGCACTGGTGAGACTCCACCTGGAGTATTGCATCCAGTTCTGGAACCCTCAACACAGGAAGGACAATGAGCTATTGGAGCAGGTCCAGAAGAGAGCCATGAAGATGGTCAAAGGGCTGGAGCAACTGCCTGTGAAGACAGCTGGGGTTGTTCAGCCTGAAGAAGAGAAGGCTCAGGGGGGACCTTATAGTAACTTATCAATACCTGAGGAGGTCCTACAGAAAGGCAGGGGAAGGACTTTTTAATAAGATAGCTGATGGGAGGACCAGAAACAACAGATGCAAATTGGAAGAGGGGAGATTTAGGCTGGAGATAAAGAAATTCTTTACAGTGAGGGTGGTGAAACACTGGAACAGGTTGCCCAGAGAGGTTGTGGACGCCCCCTCTCTGGAGGTGTTCAAGACCAGGCTGAACAAGGCACTGAGCAGCCTGATCTAGTTGGAGGTCCCCCTGGCTTTGGCAGGAGGGTTGGAACTCTATGATCTTCAAGGTCCCTTCCAACCCAAACTATTCTATGATTCTATAAAGATCCCACATACTACATCACTCAGTCATCCACCTAAGCATATTTTAGGATTCAACTTCTCTTGAATTGAGAGTCACAGCTGTCCTCAATTTTTTCCCTTGTGTTAAATACAATGAAGAGGCTAATATCTCACCTGACAAAGACAAAAGAACAAACTAGATGCAAAAACAGAATTTCAATTTTCTTCTCGTAAGATAAAAAGAATTCAGAAAGCAAACTCTTCCTTCCATGACCAGAATTTTCCTGTTTTCCAGAGAACTTTGCCAGAAGTGACAGGCAGACACAGGAGCATTTGTCCAGCACGCCACCCCCACTGATGAAAGCATGGTGTGCAAGAGACAGAAATGTCAGCTTCTCCAGTGATTCATTATGGGCAGGTCAGCAACTAACAGCTATTTCAGGAGATAAAATGGTGAGGACATTTGGAATACTGACACAGCTAGACCCATGAGCTAGGGCTAAAAGGCAGAAGGCTAAAATGCAGAAAACTGGCAAACTACTGTCTGCCCAAGCAAGCTGCCCAACCTGACTGCACCAGCTGCAATCACTACATGGCACAAAGCTACACAGAGTCAGATAAAATACTTGTCTGTAGATTGTCTGTGAATTTTAGTTGATTGACAGATGCTCAGATAGACATAAGACATTAATATCCTGTTTCCTCTTGATGAAAGACTGAGAAGAAACAAATTATGGTTCTTATTCCTCCAACTTCTGTTGAATCATCCTCAAAATATTGCTGTAGAGAAGTGAATTTCATTCATGTGAACATTTCTCATACAGATCTCATCACTTCCCTGTGTTCTTAATAATGACTGATCTTCACCCCTGGGATGATCTGTTTCAGTTTCTCAGCCACATCTGTTGGATGGCAAGTGTTCCTGGCTGCGACTGATATGTTTCACAATTGTTTGAGTTTAAGGAAAAGAGAACAGTAAATAGTTTATACAGTCATACTACTTAGATCTTGCTAGAGTTTAGTACATTTTCATAGCTTTATTTTGGTTTAAGAGAGCTACTACTACTACTACTCATCAACAAGAGTTTAATGCCAGAAAGACCACTAGTTATTTAAAGCTGACTTTCAATTAATTAAACTATAAGTCCGATAACCAAAAATAGCTGCTTTCTGATAAAACTAGGTCTTATTTTGCAACACAGTTCTTCTGCTGTGACCTACATGGCCATGACAAAGTGATCCTGAGACAGTCTACATAGCTTAGGATTTTTGTTTGAATTCTAACATATTTTCAATTAGAACTTTCAGGGAAGGCATGCTCCCTTTAAAAGTCTGGGGATTCTCTCAAGCATATGTTTTAAAACCAACGTCACAATCTATAAAAGTCACTGCATCTGTCAATATCTTCTTTCACTAGTCAGATTCACTAGTTCTTCAAAACACACAAAAAGTCCTCATTCAGATGTGAACTTTCTTTGTCCTTTTTCATCAAATTATTGTGTCCTTTCTGTGGATTGTTTTCCTGCCTAAATTAAGTTTAGATATCTTAATTAAGTTATCTCTTAAAAAGCTTTTGCTAAAATGCTCTGGTTTGGCTCACCAAATCTCTCACTGCAGTTATTTTCTCCATTCTTATATTAGATCTGTTGTTCCTTGTTGAACCATTTAACATTTTACAGCATTCATTTTTGAAAACCAAAAAAACCTGTTCTACATCCAATAACTGCTTTCTCCTTTACAGAACAGAACTCCCAGGAAAAGTTACCTCAGTGTCAGTGGGGGATGGTTTGGGTGGGTTTTTGGTGGTGTGTTCTGTTTTAGAACCCCCATCAAATAATGGAAGCTGGTAGTCATTTCATACTCAATCCATAAAACGTAAGCCTAAAGCCCATAAAATGATAGCCAAGCACTTCCAAGTCACAACTCTGGGAACAGCTAAACTTGCACTGGGAAACTGGAACTTCAAATGTAATTTCTTACAAAAAAAAGAGATACAAAAAGCTGTGCCAAGACACTGTTGAGGTTACTGGGAAATTTCAGTGCTCTTGGACTTTGGCCCTGAAGCTGGAGGTGGTTAACAATGAAGGAGGTTTGATCATGAGAGAAAGAGAACTTTCCGGCTGGCCATAGGAGCCCCCTGCACACCCAGTCAGACAAAGGCATTGCTGGCTCCCAGAGGCTCAGTAAGTCTTATGTTCTTAAGTAACAGCCAAATAATTAAAAATAGTTAACATCTCTCTAAAGGTTACACTGGGCACTCTCCAAATGTCTGTCCCCTAGGGCTACTGCAAACGTTTGTAGCTTGCATCAAGTTAACTGGCTATTAATTCAGTTAAAAATAGCACTATAAAAAGAGAGAAATCCCATTAAGAGCAGACACCATGCATCTGCTACTGAATCTCTCCATAGCCCCAGTCTCTCTGCAGCTAGGTCACGAGGCTGGCACATACGTTCCTCTTCCTCCTAAAGTAGTACTTGTTTACAGGACTTTATTAAGTAATTTAATAACATTTTTTAAAGGTACAGCAGAAGATAGTGCAGAATGTGTACTGTCTCTTTCTAACTTAAGCATAACCAGGGTAGAATTTTTGACCCAGACTATTACCCCAGTCACTTCCCCATATAAATACTGTACCTAACCCAGCTAAGACTGTAAAACACATCACCACTTGGAGGCTATGTTGTTCCATCACAACCCTGTCTATACACCTGGTCTGTCATTCTAGCATTGAAGTCCTAGAACTGCTCCCTCCACTTAAAATGTAGTTCATGCCACTTGCTAAAAAGGGCATGTGCTCTGCTCAGAGATTGAAAGGCATCACATTATGCAGACAGCTTGAAAATAAATTATCACCTTTGTCTGTTTGTTCTGAATAAATGTTATTTGTGCCACATTTTGGACAAGATCGAAGGGATCACTTTAGTTTAATGACTAATTAGCAGGCTCCTTCAGAAATAACACAGCAATGTATTAGACAAAGTGTCACATCCCAGGCATGCTGGGTTTCTCCTGACACTTTCTCTGCATATTCACTGTCTCTGTTTGGGCTGGCAGAGCAGGGAGGTTGCTTATGCTACAAAAAACTCATTATGTTTAGAAACAACAAACAAAATATGAGAGTAATAAATATTTACACCAGAAAACATAAAACATGGAAGGCATATTCTGTGAAATAATCAGTCCTCATGGACCCAGAAGACATTTCAGCTACAATAAAAAGCTTCAGCTTTGCATCTGGTTTTCCCAGTCTGAACTGGTCTATGTGCATCCTTTCTCCAAGTGACTCTCCCGGCAGACCTTCTCCCACAGTCTGATAGAGCAGCTTCAGAATGATGACAGCATAGTTGTAATTTCATCTGAAACATCTTTGCTCTAAAAACAGTAAATTATATTAATTGCTTTGGCATCCATAGAAAAATAAAGACACCCACATCTACATAAAAAATAATATTCTATTTACAATTTAAGCTAGAATCAATCACCTTATTTCTTTAATAAGAGTTGTTTGTTATATGTGGTTATATCCTGGACTATTTATTTTCTGTTTATTGGAAGTAAGCAATAAAACTGGCCTCTGGAAGAGCCTTACTATTTCATCAGTTAGTACATCTGTTTGATCAGAGAATAAATTAGCACTTTTACTACTCCCAATCTTACATTTTGCCAGAACAAATTGCTTTGATGGGAGTTAAGGACTAAGCTAAGTCCTGTCTAGTAGCTTTGTTTCTAACCTGCTACTTGGGAAAACAGCAGTTTCTGCCATTTTAGATTTAGACAGAGTAATGCCAAACTGTAGTGTTTAAAAAATTTCTTTTAAATTAAGGTTGAGTTAACAATTCTGCCAGATACCATCCATCGGGATGCTATCCCTCCAAATATCCCTACCTGAATATCAGTTGTATGAGAAAACTGGTGACAAGATAACACCATCAGCCCCTCTCCCTCAAATAAATAATTCATACACACAAACCTCTTAACTACCTGGGAAGCCCCTGCTGTAGTTCAAATGGTTTTCATGTGCTTTGTTAGGATTGATGTTTATCATTTATTTAGTACACATTGCCACAGCCCGAGGATGAAAATTTGAGAATTACTGTCAATAGACAAAGGATCACACTCGGAGTCACCTACCCAACCTTGTTGTTCTCCCTGAGGCAAAAGCCTATATGAATTCATTCAGGTCTGTTCTATTATATATGCAGGGAAGCGTCTATCAAATGCAGAATGAAAAGCAGTTACTCCCCACGCAAGGTCTGAAGGATCATGTCTAATAACTAGAGGTTTAATTTCAAGATTTCAGAAACTCTCATTTAAAAGTACCTGGAGCAAAGTCTAAACAGGGAACGATAAGGAAAGTAATTGGTGTGCCAATTGGGGTACTGTGTCCTATTTCTGCTAGAAAGCACAATGCATTTTCTATTAAAGAGTGGGACAACAAGTGCAAGCCACCCCAGTAACAAAGCAATACAATAGCTAATAGAGATAGAGTTAGCATTAAAGTCAAACACCCTGATTGCCGTCAGCCACTCTCACAGCAAGTCTTTTCCATGTATTATCTAATTTCCTTAACATTAAGAGGAAACTTTAGAGGAAGAGGTTGAGAAAGCATCAGTTTAAGAGACTGAAACGACCATCCTCTACCAATTTTTCTTCTTCTCGACATCCTTCACTTTTCAGGTTTCTTCCAATATGTCTCTAATGAGAGCATCTCCTCCCATTATCTCCTTTTCTTGCTCAGTTTTAAATCTTTTATTCTTTTCCTTACATCTCCTTTGTTCCCCTATACCTTATTTCTCTTCTTAAAATAAACCTTCTATTTCTATTTTCTTTCTCTGTATTTTCTAATCATATCACATTAATTCAGATAACTACTTCTTTCAGTGCTGGTGTGACAGGGAAGCTCAAGGGAAGTGTTCCCATTCATTGATAAAATTGCTATAAGCATCAATAAGAAAGAGCTGTACTAGAATTCCGCCCCTTGTTACACTGTGAAAGAAGCTGGGATAGAGAACAGCAACAGAGACTCTAAATATGCAGAGGATTTAAGTCATTTAGGACTTCAATTCAGTTAAAACATGTCAGAAATGGACAATGCAGAATTAGGAAACTAGCAATAGGACCATTTATCCACTATCAGACTTTAATTTCCAACTCAGCTCCAGCTAGTAGGCATGATCTAGTAATTCTGGGCTGCTGCCTAATAATAGAACTTCTCTACAAACACCTTTTAAACAATATGGCACAGCAACATATCACATCAGCACCTCTCAAGCACACACTGATGTATTTGAGTGACTCTTCCAATGTTACATAGGTCCATTTAAAAGCATGAAAGAGTAGTTCAAAAGTAGAACTTACTGAAGCTTAATGCTTCAGTAACTTTATTTCTGCTTCCCCACTGAATATCAGAAATCAGCAAGAGACTATGTTTTTCTTCATCTATAATTATTTACTGTGATTTGTTAAATATTTTCTGTTTAACACACCTGAAATGTAACCAGTAAGGGGGGTTTTGTCAGACAAACATCCACATCAGTACGCATGCTTTTTTCTCAGTTAAAAATATGCTGTTCTCAGTTTGCAAGACTTTTTATAGGCAACCACGCATGTACCGTGATATTCTGAATACATCATCTTCCTCCCGTATGATAAAAGAGTCACATTTTCATTTTGATTGCGTGGAATGAGGATGGAAATGTGTGAGGAATTAATGGGTTTGTTCAGTCACAGTCATAGGTTTGGACCTTTTCAAAGGCTTGTTCTGTCATGCTGTTAAATTATCTTTCATTATTAATATAGCTGCTATTAGTAGTTTTGCTTAGTAAAATACGTCTTTTCATTTGCACCTAACATGAAAAATTGACAAAGGTTTTGACAATACCAACCAGTTCCTCATGTCCCTTGTTTCTCCAGAGACCACTCAGGCAATCATCAACTGTGGGAGCAACAAGGGCAACTGCCAGGCAGGGGAGAAGCAGAAGTTACATATATCTCCTGATTAAAAATTTTCCATGCCAATAATCTAAGGCACTATATTTCAATTTGTGCAGTTGTATTTTAACTCAAGTTTAATTTCAATCAATAAAAAACCATACAATTTCATCAGACTGAACTCAATACAATGCACTGAGAAAGCCCAAGGGCTTTTTTTAAAAAAAAAGAAAATTAGAATCTCTAGAGAACACAGAATAAATATAAGGGAACTCTAGCAATTGCTAAAACACTAAGATTGTATCACCATCAGCTCCAAATTCAGTACTGCCTTTAGATTTGGACTTCTTTTTTTTTCCCTTAGAAACACTTTTTCTCCCTTTCTAGCACCTTAGCAATTCAGAGTGAAAAATAAACCAATTGAAGTCACTTTTGCCATTCTGCTAAGATCTCAACTCTGATTTTTATATCCTATAGTATAGAATTTATTTTGCAAAGTAATTTATGGCACTTCAAGTGTTGTATTAATGAAGACACAAAGTTTCACAAAATTCACATTTGCTAAACATTTCTTTAGAACAGGAAATACTTAATCATAAGTTTCTGACAATATCTGGATGTTCCCAAGGTACTGTGAGAACAAGGGGGAGATACAGACATTAAGACTTGCCAGAGCCTCTACTTCCTTCTTAAGTGGATGGGCAAATGCCTCAAAACAGCAACATTACTCTTCTGCATGCAAGCTGGTTTCTTCCCCCTGGGTTTTCTGTGGCTTCATAGGGTTGTCTTAGATACAGGCAATCTTTTCTGAGACAAAGAGATGATTTCTCACAGTCACCGGGAGATATAATTAGGTTTACAAGGGATAGATTCTGCTACCTGATTCCACATACACCAGAACTCAGTAAGTAGATGAGCCCTCAAAATGATTTATCACCTGAATGAAAGCTGAAGGTGGAGCATTGCTCTATGTGGGGCTGAAGAGAAGGAAACATGTACATACATTTCTTCCCCTATAAGCAGTTTTTCACTTGTCAAAGATGTATTTCATGTGCTCTCCTGCCTTCTTCTCACCTGGCTTCTCCTTTTAGAGCTAATACTGAGCCTCAGATCACAACAGACAGTCAGTAGGACAGTATTTGCTTCCCTCAGTAATGATTTTGATCTGCTGTCTTCTGGAATTACCTAATTGTTTACTGTACCATTTCCTCATAAAGGAGGTCACAAAGTGTGCAAAAATCTAGATGCTGTGCAGTGCTTTGCACAGATAGCTTACAGCACAACAGTAACTTCCCTTTCCCTACAGCTGTGCTTCCTGACTGGTGCCACATACGCATACATGTACAAAACAAAGCATTATTCAGACAATCACAATATGAAAGATCCATATTCAGATGCTGGAAGTGCTTTCCTGTGTCCCCTACTTCAATAAATATTTCAGTGACAAGCTCAAAGAAAACCTCTACTATTCACAATCATTATTCAAACTTTTCTTGTTTGCACATACGCTTACACATTTAATGAAAGAGAAACTTACTGGATAACAGCACATCTGTCAAAACAGGACAATCTGATAGTCAAGAAATTTGCATTTACAGCAGGAAAAATGTATAGCATCTTGCACCTTATAATCCATTTTAGAAAGGGCAGTATCATGCTATGTGAAGATCTGTTTCTTACAGACTCTCATGTCTCTTGCTAAGTGTATCAAGTTATTCATTCTTCAGTTAAACACCACCAGAGCACTACAGGGTCGATTGTGTAGGATGCCCGTACCCATGTATTTGTAACAATCCTCAGAAATTTCTTTTTCATTTTACATTTCCTCTTTTTTAAAGGCTTCAAAATCTCTTACCACTTAATAATATGCAAGCTTCTTCTAAGTACCTTCAGCATCTGTAACATCATCAAGGGTGGGGTAAATGAATTAGAGTTTGCTGAAGAGAAGAAAATAGCTAGCACTGCAGCTATGGCTAATTACATTTAATAAATTTCAGCCCTTTATGTTTTTTCTCCCTGAAAGAAATATCTGATTTTGAAAGTGGAGAACAATTTTAATAATTCTTAACCCAGTTTAAAGGATTAATTTGACGTACATCAATATATATCCTGCAGTGGCCTTTTTTAAAAATTATTTTGAACTCACTTCACACACAAGAGTTACAATAAAGCACTTTTGGTTTACTGAAATGTTGGTTTTGAGGTTCATATAAAACTGATTTGACTACTTACCCTCTCAAGAGAGTTTCTGCAGACACAGATTGGGATGGCTTTAATCACATCTGAGGTAGTGTCTTAAATAAAATTCTGCCACTTATCTGGTTTCTCTCATCATGAAAGACAAAGTATTTTAAGTTTTCAAACAAGAAGAGTTCTGCTAATTATGCAGCTGATGGAGGATGTGAAATGTCCAAAGCATACCAAAGGAAGAGGACCTTTGCTACATTCCTGCTCTGGAAAGATGGAAGGGAACCAAAACAAAGCTCAAAAAACCCACTACTGAATTGAGACAATGTACGAAAGCCTGCAGATTTTAATAATCACCAGTTCTAATTATCTAAACAGTTTTCTGGTTTACCACTCGGTCCATGGGTAAATGTGCCACCAGGTCCTTCCCTTCCTAAGTATCTCAGCATGTGGTGACCAAGGCAAAGAGGTGAAGGCAGTGTGACATAATGAATTGTCCTCTACAGAAGACAGTAAATTGTAACACAAACTCATATAGCAAATAAATAAACTCAAACACAAGGCAAAGCACTCCAGAAGGAGCAACACAGTGTGGTCTTTGGGTGCAGCTGAACAATACAAGCAAGCTTGAACATCTAGCTGTTATCAATAGGGTTATTCAGCCCTCCCCTGGCATGACCTCTGCAGTTAAGCCAGTTCAGAAGTATGAACAAGGAAAAATCCTCTTTTTTTTTTTGCGTGTGCCACTTTCCCACACTTTTAAGCCCTTGAAGGTAGCTCCCAATTCATTTATATGCAGAAAGAAGCAGGGAAGACAGACAAGAAAATACCCCTTGATAGCTCCTAGGCCATACACCAAGTTACTTGCAGCTGCCACACTGCTCTGGAGCTTGCTATGTGTAATTTTGAAAATTATTTTTTAAAGGATACTCAGTGCCATTTGCTTGAATTATCTGCTGCGTTGCTTTGCTCACATTATAGGTTCTACCCACACAGCAAACATGCAGGGAAAAAGTACTAATACATAGAGAAACAGTATAAACACTGAAAACAGAGTAAATAGAATAATGAAATTGCACAAGTTGACACTAGAAAACACTGAGGATGTCCAGGGATGGGCAATGAAAATGATTGGAGGCATGGAAGAAGGCTTTAAAGACTAAGAATATCTGATTTCCATGAGAGATGAACACACTAGAACTAATGCAATAACCTTATGCAGAACAGTAAATTGAACAGAAAGGCTAAGCCAGACATTTCTCAGAGTAAAGAAGAGAAACCATAAAAATGAGGGAAGCCAGTATTTCAGCACAGTGTATTACTAACTTGGGGACTTGGCTACAGGAAATCTTGCAGCCAAGAGCTTAACAGGACTCAGAGATTATTAGATATTCAAATAAATAAAGAGTGAGATAGTTCTAGCCGTCTTTCTGTAAAAGACAGTATCAAGTCTGTTCCACAAGAGGACCCCCTTTTCCAGTCGCCTTTGCTTACCACAAACTACCAGTAACTTTGTCTTAAAACTAAAATGACATTTTTATCACTAAAAGCCAGAAACAACCCTAAGTGAAATAATTTAAAGGATCTGCCTGTATTTCACCTTCACATTCAAATAACCAAAAGAAATACTCCAAACACTTCTAGGAAACAGATTAGGCCACATGTTAAGGCTGATGAGGAAAAGATTCCAGTGGTCCTAGTAGAAAAGATGCTTACCAAGGCTATATCTGGCAGGATATTAGCAAGTAAATACATTCTTTCCTGTTCCTTGATTGTAAAAATCTTTTAATATGTTCTTCTTCCACCTCACCAATTTTGCAGTCATTGCTTCCAACCTATGACTGTACTCTGTGCCATTGCTCTCCAGTTTATCACTTCAGAGTGACCCAAACATGGTGAAATGGGTATGAATTTTTTGATCCGTTGGTTTTTTCATTCATCTTCTTCCCCAAAAGTTCAAGATAGAAAATAAAGGTAATTTTTGCATAGAAATCATCATCACCAGTACTTACAATGGTTAGTCTTTCCATATTCCAGGGCAAGATGAGGTTTTTCCCAGAAAAGACGAGAACAACAAAACTGTGTAGATTTCCTTTGTGACAAAGTATGATTATAAAATCATTACTGCTAAGGGGAAGAAGTAATATTTTTTTAGAGGTAACATCTTGTGTGCCCTCAAAAGAAAAAGATTTCTTACTAAAATTTTAATAAGCCCTTGGGTTTTCTCTGAAATATTTAAGAATAGTTGGTAAGAAAACGATTGGAAAAGAACAGATGTTAAAACCTATGAATATATAAACTTCCATATTTTAAAATATAACCATCTTGTACTAATTGCAATTGCATATTAGACTAAAAAAAACAAAGGAAATCAGAAGTGTGCTCCTACTTCTGTTCACTCCTCCTATACTCTGTAAAAGTGCGCTGTTTAACAAGTTGTTCCATACTGGAACAATCAAGCACTATTAAAAGAAATAATTTGTGTAATTTGTTTTTTTAAAGCACAATGTATTTCTGACTTGGCTCAGAATAAACTATAGACAGTGTGTATAGGAAAAGATACTTGGATTATGGACTGCAGTTGTGTATATACACAGAAGTTCTGATAGTTCTGGTAGCTATGGCCGGAACACATGCTAGGCTTGATATGAATGAATCAAACCTCTTCAGAACAGAGAAAGCAAATACAGTTTTCCTTACTGGTCACCAGTGATTCCAAACTCCTGTCAAAATCCCCTCTAAACTGAAGAGCAACTCCTTGAGGATTTTATTTATTTAAATTACTGTTTCATCTCTTACATGAGACACTCAAGGTAATGAATTCACTGAAAGATTACTGCACCACTCGGGTAGTTAAAGTTACACGCCCTTCAGCTCATTCCAAACAATCCCCCTGATACCAGGAGTGTATTTCAAAGGGATTAATGCCTGTTGTGCCTTATAGTTTAACTGTACAGTGACTATGGAGAACGTAAATACATAATATAATACTGGAATACTCAAAATTTCTTTTTGATCATAGAGCCCCATGGGTAACTATCACTTCCAGAACACCATTATTTAGAATTTATTGAATTTACTTGGATATCTACACTGAATGTCTACCAAATGCCTCAATGTAAGAAACTCTGGCATTACTTCCAAACTGACAGAATGTCCAAGGCATGGTATTGGAGGTGGCAGACAGGTTCCTTATTTCTCTTCTGCTGCAGGAAAGAACCTGAACCTCAGCTCTCCCAGTTTTCAAGTTTCTGTCAGTGAAGAAAGTGGAAGGATTC
Source organism: Turnix velox (assembly GCA_013400935.1). Classification (NCBI taxonomy): domain Eukaryota; kingdom Metazoa; phylum Chordata; class Aves; order Charadriiformes; family Turnicidae; genus Turnix; species Turnix velox. Next base: position 549,771 of record VZTY01027442.1, on the reverse strand, counting down.
CATCAGTTACCAGTATGAGAGCATGAAGGCACTTGAACAGCAAAGCAACAGCACTGCTGGTGATACAGTTTCACTGCCTGTGTATTCTGGCACAAAGCTCTGTCTGACCATCACATGGCACTGGACAAGCTAAATTCTCATCACCACTTTGTCACCAGTTAGATGGAAATGGTCATTTTCTATTCAAACTGCTGAAAACCTCCCTGAATCCAGCATTGTGAATTTGACAATAACTAGCTTACCCAACAGCAATGTCATCAGTTCAACACATATCAAGTTTACTATTACAAACCCTCCACTTCACTTGTCACAAAACTGCTAAATTGCATAGAGGTTGTACTAGGGGCAAGATTTAAAGTAATTCATACTTTTTCAGCACTATCACATTACCCCAGGTAATTTCTTAAATGCATACAAACGTACCTATACAATTGTTTAAATCCTCTGTTCCCGATTTTCTTCATTTTACAACAGAGCCTTAAAGAGCAATGCAGGTACCTGAGCACTGACAGCTAGTGCTTTTTTAGATGCCTGAGGGCATCCCACCATGGCTTTCAACTGCTGCTAAAGAAGGCATTAAGTTGTCTGTCACACCTGCGAGCCCTGACAGATGTCTCAGGTACCCAAAGCATCTAAAATGGCATTCGATGTCTATGTTTAGGCTTCTGAATCTTTTCTTTGGTGCATACAGAAAGTGCAAATGAGGAGGAGAATTGGTGTCCTGGAGCCTGTCATTCATCTCAAACACAAGCACTGCAGAAGCAGCAGAAGTGTGAAATCTTTACATTGTCTCACTAATGTACATTTCCACTCTGATCCCAATGGATCAATCTGTGGCAAACTATACAGTACAATCTGCATTATTATAAGCAAAATCTCCTGCAATAAGGAAAGCAAGTGCAGACTTTTATGAGAGCAAATAGCATTTCACTTCCAAAAAATCAAATTGGTTTTACAGGAGGCAGAAGGATGAAATGCACCCCTTCAGCCACAATTCAAGTGGAATCAGTCTCTTATTCAATCCACTTCCAATTTATTTGTTGCACAGCATGAGAAAAAAATAAAGATTTCTTCCCCTGCATTTCTTAAGTGTTGGTGCTGACACCTTGCTGACACCTCTATCTGGACAATCCATAAAGAAGAATCAAAAACAAGGTCATGGCAAAAGTCTGAAAGTGTGCTGTCCTAAATGTACTTCCACCACAGCTACATGAAATCAATCAATCAATTAACTTCTAATATTGTAGTAAATAATCTTGTTGCCAAATATAGAGACTGCTTATTCTTCTCGTGTCCCTACTTTGACTCTCCATGTGAGGAGTTTAATATTCAGACTTGAACAGTTTTCTAAGCATAGTCCCAAACAAGGCCACGAATGTAGAAACAAATTGTCTGTGTGCAAACTGGAGTGAGTATTCAAGAGCTGCCAATGGCACAAGTTCTCCTCTGAGCACATGGGGTCAAAGAAGAATTTTCAGCCATAAGCAGGAAATCCCACCTTCAAAGGAGACTGTGCAACAGCCTTAATTGCCTTCTTGTGCTCTTCCCAGTTCCTTCTTCATTCCCTGTCCCAGAACATGGGTATGGTAAATTGCAGCAGAGTTTACTATTCCAGCTTCCCATGCTTTGTATTTTTTTCTGAATTGCAGGGATTTCCACATAATTTTCTAAGCAATTTTTAAACCACTATTAAAGAATCAAAATGAATAAAAGGCTTTTTGAAAACCTCCAGTAAACCATAGCCCCTATGGCTTCTTTTCAAGGTCTCAGAACTGCCTCTTTCACATGTTTACTTCCATAGCCATATATATTATAACGTTTTACCATAAATGTCCTTAGTAACAATACCTTCTGACAAAATTAAAGCTAGCATGGTTTTATACCAGTCATAGAAAACATTCAAAGGAATTCTGCAGGAAGGAAAATGTTTTTAAATGAAACCAGGAATGATTGCTTTCCTCAGACACTTTCTTGGTCACAAGATTTTCTCCAAGACAGTACAATGAATTGTACTTCAAACTGTTTATGAACAATCGACTTTAGTCTACAGAGTTTGGCAAGCAGTCAACCAAGCCCTATAATGAAACATTTAAAAATAATTCTTTAAAGCCCAGAATCCTCACACACAAATGTACAATTATACTTTCCCTCTTTGGTTTTACAGTTATTTCCAGGTATTAAAATATTTGGTATATTACCAATATCCCTATAAGAACTTGGCATGTACACATACTATTACAAATAGATAGTAACTTAAGTAATGGATTTCAAAGAAATAAAATTATTTAGATATTTAACAAACTGAGGAAAAAAACATCATGTCTGTTATTGAAGAGCAGATCCCAAATTACTGGTAAATAGCAGTGTTTAAAAGTTTCTCTGGACCTAACCCTCAGTCTTATTGATGAAGCTGTTACCTGTCTGATTAACCCCAGCAGCTCTGCAGCAGCCAGCCCACCCAAAGGAGGCTATGAAAAACCCACTGAGAGCCACCAACTCAGCTCCACTCCTCCACAGAAGGAAATGGCCATAGAGTCTCTCTACTATGTTTCAAAAGCAGGTTGAGCACATCAATACTGTGGATGGAAAAGGAAAGAAAGCCAAGCAAAAAAAAAAAGAGAATTTGTTTTCACTAACAAAACTTGCATGAATGCAAGATCATCAGCTAGCTAGAAAAGGAAATCCACATATCATCTTGCCATGATGCAGCACTCCCCTTTACAAAGCATATGTGACAACGTAAGTTCTCCATGTCACCTTAAGAAATCAGTAGGTTAAAAGAATACCCAGAGAAATAAAATAATCCTGGTTACCTAGAATATAAGACTTCAAAATGTCTCTAAGTAATTTCCATAATTAATATCAATATAATTACATGTTCTATTGCTGAAGAGAGAGAGAAAATGCACTTTTCCCTTTAGACCACCTGCTTGAACTTAACTAAGCTGATTATTGTTATTGTGTTCAGATTGCAGCAGCACCCAAGATGAAAGATGGATATAATCCTTTAAGGCTGATAATATGTCTAATAGTCATTTCATGGCTTATTTGGAACAACCTGATGTTAGCACAATGGAAGCTCTTGAATTCTCTCTGCATAAACAACAACAAAGCCTGAAGAAGGCTTCAAGCTAATTTAGGATCATTTTCTTTTCTTTGGACCCATTCATCCCCTATGATCAGGATGCACATACTCTGACACTGCAGCTTACTTTTTTTTTTTAAAGTTGCTTATTAATGACAAAAAACAGAGAAAAATGTAACAGGCCCTCAGTCTGAAGATCACTGATACTGCTTGGGGTGTGAGCACAAACCATTTCTGATTTTGGTTTCAAGATGACAAATCCTTTGTTTATTGGAGTTAATAGCAATTTAAGAAGCCTGATCAAGATGGTCCAATAACTTCTACATATTTTAGCCATAAAAACTCCCATGTCTGAACTGACAAACTCAGAGATACAATATTTGAAAGAAAGGTGTACTTCCTTTTATTACAAGCATAATATTACTACTAAAATTTTGCTTTTCTTACCTTCTCTTTCCACCACAAAGTTACAGACATGTTAAAAATTACTTTTTACTAGCCATTTCCACTTTTCACAAATCTTTCACTTTTAACAACACAAATATCTTCAGGAAAAATCCAACATCTTTTAAACCAAGAGGTTTTTGTTGGTTTCTTTTTGGGTGGGTCCTTTTTCTTTGTTTTTTGTTTGTTTGGTTTTCTTCATTGTGGTTTGTTGTTTGTTTGGGTTTTTTTGTTCAATTAAGAATTAATGTTTGCACTGAAAAGCACTTCTGAGCCTTTCATCTTCCCTACCAGTCCTGCTGCAGTCATGATGGGGTCTGAGTTCCTAATTTTCATGTGATAAAAATCTACTATATCTACCTTCCAAATGTTTAAACTACATCTACTTTCCAAGTGTACCTGCAAAAAAATGGGAATTTTATCAGCCTGGCGCAGATCCCACAGCTTAGGAAGAGGACATAACATAGCAAATCAAAATGTCCTTTTAGGCACAGCAAACTCCATATAACATCTCACGCCTCCAACACGGGTATCATGATACTGACGTGAGAAAACTGCTAACATAAGCTGACCTCCATCCACTCAAGGCTCCTACATCAAAATTGCTGCTTTAAACATCAGAATAAAAGTTGAAGGCACCCAGGGGAGATTAAGAAGTGGCGCCTAATGTCCAACTGACATAATTCTGCAAGTTTTCCATTAAGGTTTTCACTCTTTTAATGCACAGCTTTCACTAATAGAGGCTTAAAAGATACACTCAGTTTGCTCTGGTCATACACGTACTAAGGAGCACCGCATGGCCAGGCTCCTAGTGTAAATATTACTGGAAGCTAGAGCTCTCGATAAAAGCAAAGGTATATGAGTTTACTTCCGTCACCCATGATTCTCCTAGATCTATGAGGATGACCTCCAACACATGTAAATTAAACATCATACCCGTTCAACACTTACTGAGCTAGATATCAGTATTCATTAATATTGAATAATCCACAGTAAAAGACACAGGGATTTTAAAAATCTTATTTCCATGTAATGATTTAAACTCTACACTATTAGACATCAAGTTCACACAAAAACATTCTGTTTAGTAACTAACTGATGCCACCAGCACTACCAATTTTTGTAGCTTTCTGGAGTTATCCAAAGTAAGAAACAGTTGATCAGCTTTACCAATGAATTTCATACTCATCATAAGGGTAGTAAATTAAGGAAATGGTGCAGATATCTCTACTTCAATTCCAACTCTCACAACACTGATCTGGTATAATAAAACACTTTGCTGTAAATGTATGATTTCAGTTCTGGTGGGGCTTTTTTGTGATTTTTTTGGTGATTGCACATTCAAGAAGATTAATATTAAATAGGAAAGCTGTAATGAATTACAAACCAGACAGGCGAAGAAAGAAAATGAAGGGAACCATTACAGATTTTACTCTCCTTTGTTAAGCTTTTTTTTTTTCCTTCTATTTCAAGGGATATAAAATTCCCAACAGATGTTTTATGAGACACAGAAAGCTGCTTTTAAATTATGCATTTTTTTATTGCCTGACCAACTCTTCCTGACTTGGTTCATATCACCAGAACCTTAAGACTGATGGGAGCTAACTTAGTGATAATTGCCCAAGATGCACATTTTCAACCAGGACAGACACAGTTAAGAGGAAGGCTTCGTTGTAAAGAAAAATAATGTGCATAATTCAACAGCTATGTCATTCCACACACATATAATTAACAAGTCTTCAGCTCATTAGCAAGCCGTATAAAATACATATAATATGATGCACGAACCTGATTGAGAATAAAAAGCCTCTCATGCATTAAAATAAATGATTTAAATTGTTTTGAAAGAGTGGTATCAGCAGCACTTAGGGATATGATTCCCAGACCTACTCATTGCTCCATCTCCTTCAAACTGACACGTTTACCCTCCCATTTTTCAACAGATATCTTGCCATGTTAATTCTAGCATAATAAGCTTGATCAGTGATTGCTGAGATTCTGCTACAACCCGGGGAGATGAATGGGACCAGGGGAGTACAAAAGACTGCACCAGCTACCTCTGGGTAAGCAACAGCTTCCCAGGGGAAAGATGCACATAACACGCCACTGGCATATTTCAGTATCAGTGGAGTATTTTTGAGTGACAACACACTTAGCAGTCATTCCCATCATCTCTTTACTTGCCTATTTATTAATTAGTGGACAGCACAATTTCAGTGTTCCTTGTTCAGATACAAGATAAAGGCCAGTGTAGTATTGCACCTGGCGAGACCAATGCTTATTTAAGACCTTGGAACTATTGAAATGTGTCTCAAGGGACAAAATAGTTACTCCTGAGTTGTAGTGACACCTCCTGGCGACAGACCGAGAACACCTTTTCCTAAACAAGAATTTTTCCTCCAGACAACTCTTGGGGGTTTTAGTCTAAAGGCAACCACCATGGTTTTCCCTCCAGTCTTGCTCCAAAGGCATCCTGCCCAGAATACCAAGGAGAATCTTGATTTACAAGCACCACTGAAATCGAGAGGCTAAGATACAGGAATATCAGCCTCTAAGATCTCCAGATTTATTGTACAGCACATTGGTCTTTGTTGAGTGGTTGGAAAAATAGCTGCAAAAGATAATCAACTATCAGCTTAATTTATACCATGAATCTTGCAAAGTGTTTTCTCACTTCTCCATAAAACCCTGTTTGCTAAGAGTTTATATCTTTGCCCTCCACAGATTCCTGACAAATACTGTAAGCATGACTTTGGCAAGAATATAAGAAAGCACAGAAGAAGCAATAGCTTAAGACCAGCTATAAATCAAACATAGTAACAGATAGGAAAAACAATTCTCCCTGCTTTGTTGTAGGCAACAAAGTCAGAGTAAATTATAAACTCTGCACTAAGCCAAATATGACAATTATTTACATATATAAACACATTACTATCTCCAGAATAGTAGTGAAACAAATTATTCTTGATTTTTATAGCAATTCTGAATGGTAGAATTAGAGGCACAGGGACACCCATTGACTTTAGGAAGCACCTGATCCACACTTAAAAGTCCTGCAGAGCTGACTACTCAGATACTTACACAAGTGAAAGTCAGAGCGCAAGTACATTCCACACTTTAAGATTATCTTGTTAAATAAATACATTTTCAATGTTTTACACAGCAATCTGCAAGGCTGGGGTCCTCTCCCAATAGTACAGCCAGTATCCAGCATTTTGAAGGACTTGATTACTCTCATTATAACACTTCTGTTAGATCTTTTGTGCTGCCTTTATGTGGTACCATTTTCTTTATACTTCCATAAGAATGGAAAGCTGAATTTTTGCCTTTTTTCTTTTGTCTTTCTCTTCTTCCCCAAACCAGCTTTTCAGGGAGGTAATTATGACATTTTTAAGTACTTTGCATATGCTGCAAGGCAATCAAGAAAATTCATTTGACAAACTGGATTACAGACTGTCTGCCAGAAAGCAGAGTGATAAAAAACATTTTCAACAGTTTCTCAATGAGTCTGTCTGTCAGATGCTGAGAGTACACCAAAATAATGCCCAGGTAAAGAGTTCTACACTTGCAGTTTAAATAAAGCCAATGAAAAATTATGTATTTACTCTCATCATGTAAAAAATTAATTTTTTTTTTTAAATAATGGAAAGCTCAACAAAGTAAATCCCAATTTTGCAATCATTTGCCATCTTCAGGAGCTCTATAGTCATAGATAATGAGCTGAACCAGGTACATGAACATTCCTACAGGGTAAAGTACAGAACAGTGTTACTTCTTAGATTGCAGTGCTTTAAGATTTAATTACATTTTATCTCCACTCCGTCTTCTCAAGCACATAAATACCTACATACATAGCAATCTCTCTCACTCTTCATCTACCCATAAACATATAGAGCGCTTCCAAAAGTGAGTAATGCACTTCTCATAAGTTGAATCGTTACTGAAATCTCTGATGCCAATACTTTCACTTACTTTCTCCCACTCACACATAAACTTGCAGATGTGCTAGTTGTATACCCACGGATGTAATTGCTTGCCTGTGTACAGTTCAGTCCTCCAAAACACTCATAGCTACACTGCCTACAGAAGTATTTTGTGGAACTCTTGAAATTCCATATACAGGAGACCTGGTAGAGCACTTTGCTTGCCTTAATTCCCAGATTGGTGCAAGCACAGGCACATCCCTCAGGCCCAGAAATCTGCACAGAGAAAAAAATTCCAGACTATTTGTGCTGTGCCAAAGGTGGGATGGGAACTGTGTTTACCTAAGGCTGCCCAACATTTCCTATTACACGATGCTTTTATAAGAATATGCACAAATGTCCTTATGCTAAAATTTTAACTCAAGGGAAAAAAAAACCTTTTTATTTAATGCTTCTTCATTATGTGCTCCATGAAAATTTTGTAGTTTGCTAAGAGAGGATGGGAACACTTTAACATAGACAATCCATGTTTTCTTGTGAAAGTCTGAAGCCAGCAGGTAAGGCTCCTCTCACCACAGTCTCAAGCACTTTGGAGAAAGAGTGGATTTTTACTAGGTTTTTAATGGGAACAAGAGTTGATTCACTATCAGAATAGAAGTAAGGAGACTAGAGAGCAGATAAGTGAGATCATGCGCAAAGTGAAAATGAGAGCAATAAAGAAATACTGTGATCAGTGAGCCTGTATAAGAAAGGGGGAGGGAGCCATTTAACAAAATCAGTGACTGGACAAGATGTCTGGAGAAGCTGCCTATGGATGGAAGCCAAAAATGGATTCATGGAGAGCCCTGGAAAATTTTGAAATGAGAAACCAGTTGAGATGCAAGTGGGGCATGAGAGGAAAGAACACATGTCTGTGTAGAAATATATGTCCAGTTATAAAGATGCGAATTTAAATGACAAATTGGAATGTGATTGCAGATCTGATCTGAATGGGATCAGAGACTGACGAGGAAAATAACAGAATATTGGTAGATAAGGCAAAGTACATACTCTGCTAACGTGGTTCAAGCAGAACCACTAATTTTCCTTAGAGTTTAGTTAATACAGGAGGCACAAACCTGCCTGGTTGACCCAAAGGTTCAAATGCTGCTCAGAGACTTAGGAAGCAGACACAACCCCTTAAACTTTTAAAATAACATAACAAATAATCACACACAAACTCACTGAAGGTATAAGAAAAATAAAAAAAAGCTTATGTAAATCCTTGATTTTTATTTGTAGTAAAAGCCAGAGAGCTTTGCAGTGAAAGAGAAAGAAGACTAAAGGAAGATTTCACTGATAAATGCATTCAGAAGTTGCTCTAGGGAACTGAATCTAATCTTGTCTCTACGGGAGATCTGCAAAGGATGGACCTTGGTCCAAGCTTAACAGATGTGACTAATGATTGCATGTTCCTCAGCTTTTCAGTGATCCAACTTGCAGAATGTGAAATACTTGTACCTGCTACAGTGTAACAATAGGAGCCTGTGGGGGAAGGAAGACTGCTGTTCTGAAACAGTCATTTAAAATCTGTGGAGTACAGAAAAAAAGAGATTTGAATATAAAACTTTGGATCTCATAGCAGGATCTCAACAACATTCGGTAACAATATTCAGAATAGGATGAGCACTGGATACTCAAAGATCTTTTCGTCTGGTTACCTCAGAATTATTTCTTTTAGAAAAGAATATGATGTAATTGAGAGACCCAACTGGAGACTGTCTAGAAAAAGTAAGTTCTAGCTTTGAAAAATTTTGGATACTTAACTTTGTGACTACTCTACATATCCTGGGAACTTTCACTAATGTTTTGAATGAAAACAAACGCATCTTATTGCTTCATTAGACTTTGCTCTCTAAACCCACGCTCTCATGCTCATAATGCTAGTGTAATTTCTCATTTATAGCCAAAATGTCCCAACACGATCTTTTGCTTCCTGAAATGGTTGGTTTCTCTTTCCTCCAAAGGTGATTTTTCTTTTTAATTTTACAGCCTTAGCCAGGTTCATTCACCTGTTCTTTGAATTATGAGAAAGCGAAAAAAGTAATACTTGCTTTAAATGGCAAAGTTTAAGTGAGTCTCCCCCACTTTGACCCCAATTCAAAAAGCTGAACTTCATGATCTGACATTTTCAGGTTGGCTAAATCTGATTCACTACTGTGCACTTTCATTACATATGAGGAACTCTCTCTCTTCCTCACCCTACACCAACAAATAAATGAGGCTAAAGTATTTTTAAAGCAGAATCTGTAAATATGGCTACTCCTACAAAATTCCCCACAATGAGCTAGCAAGAAGCTGCCACCCATGAAGAAAATGCATCCTTAGCCACCTTCTTTCTAGAGCATCTGGGATAATACAGAATTCTGTGCTTCAGGCTCTCACGAAGAGCCTTCCAATACATTTTGCTGATAAAAACTAAGGTCTCTTGAAGGAAATATATCTCAAGCAAGAGTTTTGATCCTCAGAAGATTAACAAAGAAAAGTGACTCAGGCTGTTAATACCAGAATCCCACTTCTTTTTGTCCCAGGATCAAATAGAAACCATTTGCACTTTGTCATTTAATGTTTTAATAAACAAAATTAGGATCAATACATCTCTTAGATGATATGTACAATGGTTCTGCTCTCACACATGCAGATTGCAAGTCCTTAAGCATCAGGTCTTCTGCTGCTTTTCAAAGAACCTGAATGGATTCCCTATTTCCACATATAGCAATACTACTTGTTAGGATGAACTCTTTTTCACGGGAACTACTTCATGTGCTGTGTTAGTGGCATGAAAATTCAAGTTCAGAAGCGTAATACTGGAGTTACAGATACATACTTCAGCTGGAGAAAGAAAATGTGTGCTGTCACATTGTCATGACTAGCTTTGAAGTGGGAGAAAAAGTTGAAGGTGTAAAGAGATCTTAGAGCTAGTGAGCTAACTAAACAGTTGGAGTAGAGGGAATTGGTTTCTCTGGATAGACCAAGGGAAACAGAAGTGGTAGATCAGTGGGGAAAGGTAAGGATTAATGAATACAAAATAGTTCTGAGAACTGAGAGCTGATGATCAAAACTAAAAGTGACAGCAAAAAGAAAGGCAAAAGTTGACTTTGTAAAGGGAATTACAACCTAACATAACTGGTAGGGCAGATTCACTGGAATCCAACCTCACTGAAAAAGGTCAGAGCGACAGAAAGGTGAGCTCCCATTAGTGAAAAAAGTTAAGAATATGTAATTTAAGCAGCTTAAAAATACAATTGCAAAACTGATTGGAGCTTCTCCTACTCTGAAAGAAAAGACTCAAAAGCCTTTCTTCCAAGTGGAGATCCTTCCCACTTGAGCTAAAAGAACAGTCCCTTTGCTAATAGCATCGTAAGCACTTACTGCACTTGCAGGCCTGCCACCAGAACAGGACACACCAAGGAATACAATGACTCTTCCTTGTCATAGAAAGCTTGTTTCAAACATCTGAATTGTATGATAAAGTCAAGTGATCTTCAGCTTAAAAGGGAAGAAACAGGTGTTTTATACAACCAGAAAAAAAACCCACCTCTCTAGTTCTTTCATGGAGTAATATTTGTTTCTGAACGCTGCATGTGTGATACACTGCTGATACCCTGAAACACTGTCAGGTATCAGCTTTCAAAAATACTTTCTTTTCTGTTAATTGATTCATAACAATTTTGAAGATTTGACAGATTTTCTAGACACCATTTACATTATTTCACAATTAAATCACCCACATTATCATGATCATTTGAGACACAGACCATTAAAACTTCACTTTTCACATAAAAAACATCCTTACTAACTACCTTCTCACATGGAAGAAAGACTAACATTAGGCATCTATTTGGAGGATTAACAATACTTTATTACTTCAGATCAAACCTAAGACTTGTTTTCTGACCTAGAGTTCCTATAGATGTATACTCTGGTGCAATTCCCACTTCAGTTGCACTGCAGTTCATTCAGGGAGAATATCCTGGAGTACTAGGGGTAATCAGAATAGCTACAGTATGTATGGAAAGTACCACAAAACAACAAATTAACTGATGATCATGCTCCAGCCATGCTATTTTGTCATCTGTCATCAACACTGTAGCTTATAAAAGCATCTACTGCATTTAGGATTAACTAAAAATACAGTGCCAAGGCATACATCAATTCTCAAGACAAAGGATTTAGAGACAGCATTTAAAAATAAATATCAAATGGTTGCAAATAACAGCAGAGTTCAGTAACGAATTCTCACTCCCTCACCTTGGTGAACAGCAGATGATATCAACTCCTTACACCACCTACATCTTCAAAGAAATCACTTGATTTTATCTGTACTGGCCCAGGACAAACAGCCTCTCAGGACATCAACAAATGTTGTTCAGAGCTGGTAGTCAACTCATGCAGGGGAGATGAGCTCCATGCCACCTGCCTGCTTACTAATGCCACCACCTCAGCCATACACACGTGACAACTGATCAAAGGTAAAACAGACCTGAACTCCAGAGACACACATGCTTCAGAGAAATCCATTTTTGAAAGCAGTAGCCATGATGGGCAGAGCCAAGAATAACCAAGGTATTAAAAAGTTGTCAGTTGGGTCTATAAATACAGCCCATTTCCTCTGCTAGTCCTAGGATTAACGGAGAACGAAACAGCACCAGAAAAACAGTAATTGTGACATAAATATCACATTTAAGAAAATACGAATTGTTAAAGTAAACACTTAGATAAAAATGCAGACCAAGAAATATTTATTTTTAGGTTCACATTTTGACATGTTAAGATAAGCAATATTTATACAAGATGTCCTTTAAAACTAGCACATCATGCTTTTTGACCTTTGAAAATTTCAGCTATCTCCTTTCTCAGATGTTTAGTAAGCCTGACCTTCTGCAGCAGATTATATGCCCTTAACTCTTCCAAGATCCAGCAAAGACTCCTCCCAGCCCTCTCCAGCAGCTTTGCCATACTTCCCAACAGAAAGTTCCATAACCTGAACATACTCATATACTTAAACATAAATTTACAAGATAAAAGTAGCCCAATAAAAGATTTGGAACTAGCAAGGAATTACTCTCAGCACAATAGCTTTTTTATTTATTTCTGGTTTTACAGTCAAACCATAATCAGAAACCATGCGGGGATCAGTATACAAATAACTCTCTATTTTGGGGTCCTGAGAAGTTTCAGCAATTGCTGGTAGCATAATGAATGTTTGTAATTCATTAGATTCTGTTTAAAAATGCAAAGCACGCCATGACATCAATGATGTTCTCTTTATCTTAACAAAAGGACTATTACACTTAATGTTCTTCTGACAGTGCTTGCATGTTTCAAAATATATATTTCTTTTCTACAGTATAATGTTTACAATAGTGTCTTCATATCTGAATTTAAATTGACTGCACAAATGCCATATTTCAGGCAAAACCGTGCTCTGCTAATTATCCCAAAGAGCTCCAGAATCTTTACAGAATATTCACTGCATCTATATTTTCTCCACAAACTTACTGATCATGTTTATATAATTTTGCAAATGACAAGATGTGTAGGATAACTATCTAAATGAACTAAAAACTGTGTAATGGACAGATCCTTCATAGATTTGCAATTTGCAGCTGTCAATCTTCCTACAGCTGCTAGATAACAAAACAACAGTTCTTTTCTTCATGAAGACGAGCAAATTCAATAAACAGATGTAAGGGTTCTTTTCCAAAAGAAAGAATTCTCTGGTTCTCCACTGCCTATTAAACCTTTCCTTATGTATATATATATATATATCTGAACTCCTTTATTTTTCTTTCTTAGGGAAGGAAAAAAAATCATAGCAATCCTGTTTAGCATGACATTTAACTGAATATGACCTATGTGAAAAATGGGCTTGCTGATTACTAAGTGTTTTGGTGAACAGGAAAAATATTAAGGGGAAATGGGGAGGCAGAGATATACAGACGACAACTGGCATCATACTGTAATTGGAGAATATACAATGGGAGTAGCTAAAACAATCATTAAAGGCAGCCAATGCAGTTTTATTTCAAACCTTCTCAATCAGGACCTGCCTGAAATAGGCCAAGTTAAATTAACATTTGAAAGAGAACACAAATGAACAATCAATAGATCAATACTGTACGCCTTCTATAAATTCAAAGTTGTGAAATGAAAAAGGGCACTTCCTACATGTTTTTTTCTTTTTTTTCTTTCTTAAGATGAGGGCATAAACTGAACTGTAGTTACAAATGAATTAGATTAGAGATCAACATCCACAGCGACAGCATAAAAAAGGAATTCAATCAATAGAAAATCATTATGGAAAGGGCAATAAAAATAGAAAAGAAAAACAAATTGCTACTACAGCAGAGAGGAGTTTAATGGCTACATTGCTGACAGATAATACAAACACTTTACTCCTGCAAAATCTTTGTATCCTATTTCAGAAATAATTTCAAGATTTCCTCTTTCTTCAAAGAAATTATATATCACTTCCTATAATCTCAACACTGGTACAGTATTATGCATTTTCCCTTTGAAATCAAACTCTGCTTTAGACAGAGGTGTTCACAGAACATGTTGCTCCCAGGGGCTCGAAAACTCTAAGCCTCAGCAGAGTCATGTACTTTGCAAGTCCACTAAGGACCGTCAAGCACAAAGCATTCAGGACAGGGAGGAATGCTGGGTCCACTGAGATTAACACCCAGCAACACTCGATGCACCTGAGCAGTTTAGGGTCAGGAGCTGTACCAGTTCTGACACGAGACAGATTCTACCTTGCAGCGCTAAAGAAATAGTCCCTTGTGTGTGCAGTGAACAAAGTGATCAGGACACGAACTTGTATTAGGAAGGGTGCTCACAGGTGCCCGTGTTCAGTCAGAGAGTACATATTTGTCTTATACCTCGCTGGTTTTATTCTGGTCTAGATGCACATGCCTTGTAATGGCCAAGGGGATTCATGAATGCTGCCGAGAGAGCCCTTGAACAGCACGCTCGCTGGTGTTCAAAGACAACCGTGAAAGGGATAACATAATTTTAAATAAATAAATAAATAAATATTTCCCCAGTCTACCGAGTAGAAAGGGCTGAGCCTCCAGCTGAGAGAATAATTGGAAAGTAGAAACATCTGAGAAGAATTAACAGCAACAGCGGCCCCGCCAGTACGGAGATCCAAAATGCCCGAAGTGCCGGGCGGAAAGACACGTACCGGGCTCCGGCCAGACCCGCAGCCGTCTTTCGCCTTGGGGTTCGCGAAAATAACTACGAAAACACCCGCGGAGCCACTGGCAGCCTCCTCATCTTATCCCCAGTGCCCCTCCACCCCTTCCACCCTCGGGGGCGCCGCAAACAATGGTCGAGAGGCGAGACCCGCCCCGCGCATCCCGGCTCCGCGCCGGGCAGAGGAAGAAAGAAAATAAGAGGGCGGCTCGGAGCCAACTCGTCAGCAACGGGAGAGAGAAACAGGACAGATACAGACAGACAGACAGACAGACTTACTGAGGGGATAGAGAGCAGCTCCGGGCGCGGCTGTCAGCGCGACAA
>VZTY01027442.1:476811-534626 GCA_013400935.1 Turnix velox | reverse complement strand
GGGGCTGAAGGTTTCCCTCCCTGTCCGCTCCAGCCACCTCCCGCCCCAGCTCCAGCCGAGCCGACGAATGCTCTTCAGCAATCAATAAAGAGGTCATTTCGCTTAGCTGCGGGGAAAGGCATCAAACAGAGATGCTCCTCTGAAAAGTAAATCACTTTTTATCCCCCGCTTTGGCATCCTGGAGAACTTTCTCGTTGCCAGGAGGGCACCTCACCTCAGCCCGGGGAAGGGTCTGAGTTCATCAACAGCTGCTTTGGTTTTTTCACTTCGATGACAACCTAAAATCGTTTGGTTTGAGTTTGTGTCATTGCAGGTTTGGCACCGATTGACTTCTCAGAATGCTCTTTGGCAGTCAGCAGTGAAGATAAGTTTGTTTTAAATTTGAAACTTAAATGTAAGTTTAAGCCGATTTTCCACTGCTTCTTTATTGTTGCTATTGTACCTTGAAATCTCGTATTTCAGGGAGTTCCTATGTAATGCCTAATCTGACCCTCTTTGTTTTACTATAATTTTCACTAACTAAAAACAAAAAAGCCCCTGAATTACTGACTTGAGTAGATCTAACCTGAGTTCAAAATCTAGATGTTTATTTTGGAAATAAATGGAAGTTAAAGCATATAAAAAAGAAACTATTTTACAACTCAAGCATAATCTATTACAAAAAACATTGCTCCCTTCTCCAGGTACAGGTTCCCTTACAAATAATGAAGGGGAGAGCTAGAGAATGTAAGACAAGGATGCTCATATATGCTCATATTTTTCTCTGCTCAAAGTCCTCTAATGACAATTATGTTTCTTGGATGCTGCAATAGCAGCTTGGCTTCAAGTCATAAGCAGGGTGCTGACTTTCTGGTATCTCCTCTGACATCTCCTTCCTTTTCCATCAGTGACCATGCAGGTCCAGTGCCACAGTCCTTATCATTCACTGTTCTCTTCCTGCCATCCCAGAATCTGCCTGACAATCTTTTCTACAGCCCTTTTCACTCTGAGTACTCTTTTCAGTAAAAACAATGGGGGGGGGGTGGTGGTGGTGGTGGTGTTTGCCTCAGCATTGTTGCTGCTGTGATTTTTCTTGGTGGCCTCTTGCAAGGTTCCAATTGGAAGAGGGGAGATTCAGGCTAGATATAAGAAAGAAATTCTTTACAGGAGGATGGTGAAACACTGGAACAGGTTGGCCAGAGAGGTTGTGGATGCCCCCTCTCTGGAGGTGTTTAAGGCCAGGCTGGACAACACATTGAGCAACCTGATCTAGTGGGAGGTGTCCCTGACTATAGCAGGGGGTTTGGAACTACATGATCTTTAAGATCCCTTTCAAATCAAGCTATTCTATGATTTCTTCCTAACCTGAAGCTCCCTGTCATGCCTCACTATCCATCTCTGGTTTTAACTGTTAAAAAATTAAATTTATTTTCCCCATATCAAATTTGTTTCACCCATGACAGTGATTGGTAAGATCTCCCTGCTTTTATGCACCCAGGAGATTTTCCATCTTATTTTCCCACCATCCTGCTTAAGAAGGGGAGTAAGGGAGCAGCTGGGTAAGTGGCTGGCAATCAGACAGGGTCAACCCACAGCCAGGGCTACAGTCATTGGAGAGGAAAGAGGATCCTGTTTGGAGCACATCAGTTCCAGCACAGGCTGTATTATAAACTTCTGTATATTGTTCAGTACTGACAGAGAGGGATTCTTCCCTGTCCTGCCATCATCACATGACTTTGCTATTCCTATTGACTCTGTAGAAAGTGTTGAGGGGACTGAGAATGTGTCTTTGGTGAAATTTCATTTGGCAATAAATCATTCATATTTCACTGCAGTGTAATGTAGTTTTGAGTACAGTTCTTGTCTGAGTATATTGGAGCTGGGTCAGTTTGAGCACTGGTATCCTACAGTCTCCTCTGCGGAGTTACATCACAAGGCAGAAATCTCTTTTCACTGTCAATACTGTACTCTCTGCATTCCCCTTATGTTCCCAGAAATGGTCTCAATTCAACACTCATTATTGGAAAATAGAATGCTTCCTCTTCTCCTGCTGCTTCTTATTGTCTCTGTTTCATTATTTGCCTTATAGCAGTGATTAAATTGCCTGGAATTTATGTTTAGTTCACTTAAAAACAAAATTGTAGGTAAAAGATGGGTGATTATTTTTTTTTTTTTTTCATACATCACGCCCAACAGTGATGTGATTTCTCTTAGTACCCTCAAAAAGTTAAAGATTTTCATTATCTTTGCTGAAAATTTTTTGGGCATCTTCAGGATAAGGTTCCCAAATGCCCAGAGTAATTTTTTATCAATCTTTCTGCTTCTAGTAACTTAAAGGCTAGGTAAATTTCGTAGGAGATCCAGGTCTACCTCTGTTTTCTGCCTGAGTAAATTTGAATTCTCATTGTTGATCTACTAAGCTGCAGGTTATTTGGGGTCATAAGATGAGGGAAGAGATGAGATTATTTTCCTGACAATACTATTTCAATATGTACAAATAAAGTTAACTGGAATGGGAATTAGATCAGAGTCTTCTCTCAGGTGAAACTAGAGTCCTGCTCATACTTCTCAATCAGTATTTATTTCCACCTGGAGTTCAACAGGGCTCCAGCAAGAGAAGCTGTTTAGCAGCCTCCTGGATGACACTTGCCCTGGACACTGGGATGTGGATGCAAATCTCTGACAAGAAACTGAACCCAATGTGTTAAGGCACTTTTAACTCTTATGATGATACTTCTGGCACTTTTCTTAAAGCTTGGATGGATAAAGAAATTGTCTGTCCAAAGTAAGGAAACTTAACAGCTTTTGAGTAATTAGCTTTATGTTCTTTCTTTTCTTAGTCAGTTGACACTGCAATGATGACTATGGCATTGCTCCTGCTATCTACCAAAATAAAATTGCTCTGATCTTAACACCTGGAAAGCATCTTATTGAGCTTATACTAAGCTCAGTGTAAACTTGAAACATCCTGGAAGCAGCCATGGCTGCTCATTTTCAGAGGTAGTTACCACAGAATGAAGAAAACTTTGTCAGGTGACAGGAGAGCTTTTGTCACATACCACAGAATCTTAGCAAAGCAGGTAAGAGCCCCTGAGGGGTTGTTTATTAGCCACATGATTCTTCCTTAAGATGTGTTTCTGAGCCAGTGCCAGTCTCTACTTTATCAAAAAACTTTGTCACCACTGCTTGAATTCAGAAGGTGTAACACCACATTTTATTTGAAGAAATGCCTATTCCTTCTTCAATTGTTTTATTAGGGCTGCTGGAAGAGTGGATGACCCCCATTGTACTGGGTTGCTGTTGTCCTCCCTCTTTCAGTTTGGTATATTTTGGTGGCAACTGGTAAGCAAATTGGTCTTTTTCATGTTACACTGTCACTCAGCAAGGTATTCTTGCCTATCAGCTGTTACAGACTCCAGGAGATAATGTTGCTTGTTCCACAGACTTCTTATTAACAGGTTTTTTTGCTTACAGGACTCAGAGTACATATATGGTATATCATCAGCTCTGAGCTACATTTCTCCAGTGTAATATTTGTAATATTATCAGTATTTCTAGGGCTCATATTGCAGCTGGTCCCATGATTCAGCTGCAATTCAATTGGTTTGTGATCTAATAGCTCAATTGAAAATACAGCAACTTTTTTTTTTTAAATTTCCTGTAGAGCATTTAAATCAAGAGCCTGTGAAGCTTTGAACGTCATATCGCAGATATCCTCTTGCTCCCTGGAATTCTCAGTTTTCTTAAGCACTGTGGATGCTGCTGGTTTTCCCTATTTCTTGAATAATTATTGCAGTGCAATACAAAGTGACTCCCTCCTGTAAGCTTTTTTCTTTCTACTGCCTAAGCTTTGTGCTTGTTCTGCCACCTGAACTCCTTTGCATGGCACAGCTTATCTGTTTTGCACTGTGTGTTGTTTTTGGTGTGATCTTTTTCCTGAAAAAATTTAGCTGGTCTTGTTTTTGAATTGCTTTAAAGTTGATGTATTACTATTAATAATAATACAAACCAACCAAAATCTCCTCTGCTTTACTGGGAAACAGGTGTCCCAAGAATGATCTCTTTTCTAGCATGAAAGTTTTATTACCTTTATTCTGGGAATGGCATAATTTTTAGGTCTGTAAGTTAAATACCATTTCCTGCATTACTTCTTCCTGTCAGTATCAGGAAATAAATAATCACATTCTTTTGAACTTTCTTGATACACTTGCCATTTCAATGCTCCAGGTATTGTTCATTGTCGTGGTAGAACAATATCTACATTTAAAATATTCTGATTTAGAATGGGCAGCATACAAGTGAATCTCTATACGCTCTGCCATGATGCAAAAATAACTTGACTCTTTTCAGAGAATAATGATTAGAAATTTCAGCTTTAATTTCAAAAAGTTCAACTCTGTAGTTCTACAAGTTGCAGCATTAACCCAGATATATAAAGTCAGGATAAGAATATGTGCAAAAAAGTGAATATAACAGAGTTTTGCGAAGAAAACGGAATGGTCCAATTATTTTCTGATGTACCTTTTATTTGCCTTTTACCTCTAACTACCATAATTTATCCTTAAGCAAAGTTGTCATGAAATATTATTGTGATTATACCAAACTCAGAGTCCCAGGGATTCAGGCTCAGTGAATGTACATGAAATTGCTTCAGATTGCAGAATACAACTAGACATTAGTAGCAGAATTTTTTTTCCAAGCAGATAATGACACACAATGGCTTGTTATTCTCATGATAATACTTCAGATTAGAAAAGGATGAAAGTGGAAGTCAGAACTTATTTGATATTCAGGGCATAAAATAACCGTAAAAGGGCAACTAACTATTCTGATTGTTTTAAAAACAGTTTCACTTAATAATCCAATAGTAAATCCTGATATATGACTAGTTCCACAATAAAACCTGCCTAGACATGAAACTAGTTTAAGAGATTGCTGCTGAAATTCCATGTGATAGTACAAATACCAGGGAAATTCTCAAACATTTTAAAGGATAATATGCCATTACAGTTGACAAATCAGCTGCCCTAGTGAACCAGACGCAAGAAAAAACATCTCTCAAAAGACAAATTTAAAAAAATAATTGAATATATGTAAGAACTGAGAGACATTTAAAAGTTAAATGAGAACTGACATGAACTGATTTATATCATCTAAATAAAGCCATCAAACATCAGTATTATCTGATGAAAACAGTGAAAGAAGTCAGCTAAGATTTCAGAACAAAGACATCCACGATGTAAGATGCATCACCTACAATTGGATGAGTGAGATGACAGAAACTCTTCATTATGCCTTGGATGCTAGTATTAGAACCAGAGACTCTTTGTTCTACTCTAAGCATACAAAGACATTAGAGGTAAGCCTTCAGACTTTCCTTGCTAGCATATTTGCCTGCAATATCCCTGGATTCTTCTGAGTTGTTTTTACTATGGACTTTATATCTCTTGGATTACAATCAGATTTTACTAATCCAGTCACACAAATGATTTGATATGTTTCAATAACTTCAGCTGTACCCCCTTTACTGAGAATTTACTGTTTGTGCAGGCACAGAATTTCAAAGTCTGCACAAATAAACAGCCAAATCTGTTACATTTACCTGATATTTTAAAAATAAAAACCACTATATCTTTTACTTATTAGTATTATTCTAAGCAGTTCAGGAAAGTGGATACCCTATAGGGTAAGACAGAAACTAAGGAGAGATTATGATGTATAGTGTGTGATAGACAAGCTGGTAAAAATACCCTGTACAGTATGAATTTGAGCCCTGTTTTCTGTACAGCTTTTGTATTAATGAAACACTTCCCACTGGCAGAAATAGCAGTATTTTTTCACAATCTTTCAAAATCTGTCATAGTTTAACTGCTGTAAATGCATCAGATACTTTTAAAAAATGTTGTCCACTTTTATAAACAGGGCAATTCATTTGCTGGAAACATTTTTACCATGAGCGAAGAGTATTATCCCTTAAGAAACAGTACGGGCATGAAATAAAGTTGGTAAAACAAAAAAGTTGGACAGACTTAAAAGGATTTGAAAGGAATTCCATCACGTGAGATAATGCACCTTGTCTTGTGTAACTTTTTCATTTTTTCCATCAGAGAAATGCACACGTATAGCAGCTACCAGGATTTTTCTAAATTTTAAAAGGCTTATATGTTAAATCATTAAAGATCACTTACATTCTTTGGATTCATGAACAACAATGTTCTTGTTCCTTTAAGCATCAGTTAATAAAATATTGATAAACAATTCATAAATGTTAAAGGTGCTCAATGGTTGAAATTTTACATAGCTTCTTTCATGTTTTAAGATTTCTTTAAAATAAATACTACTCTTATAACACATGATTATCTGTGGCTTTTGCACACAAAACAAACAAGTGCAATTATGACAACAATTTGATTGCATAACATAGTTTATATTCCCACTTCCTCATCTTTGACCCTTCTAAGTGGACAATGGGGTTTTATTTCTTGTTGAATAAATTATTGTCTGAGGAAACATTCCCTTGAACCTGCGGACAATAACATTCGATTATCTGTAATGTTTTATCTTCAAGTTATGAAGGAACATAGGGGCTTGTTATTTTTCTCATGCATTACTTTTTAATGTAATCTAAAGTAACAAGTAAGAGTTCAAATAATTTTCAGTTTTCATGAAGGTGGGATTAAGTTTCATTTAAGGATTACTTTTTCTGCCCTAGAAATGTAAATGCATTGTGTTTGTTGAAGCCATTAGATTAAAAGTCTCAGTACACTCTCCAGGGAATCACTGAATGGTTTGGGTTGGAAGGGACCTTGAAGATCATCTAGTACCACCCCCCTTTCATGGGCACGGACACTTCTCACTAGACCTCTCAAATCTTCATCCAGCCTGGCCTTGACTACCCCCAAGGATGGAGCATCCACATCTTCTCTGAGTAACCCAAGTAACCCAAGTAAAGATGTTACCATCTCTGTTCAACCAAAGACATAAAGGCACCATCTTCAAGAAGGCCCCATTTAATATGATTTGCTAGTGCAAATTAGAAGATGGAGGCAATTTTTTATAAGATCAGACTTGTACAATCAAGAGTAAAGAAGAGGAAGAAAGTCCTAGACTGGGTTTAATAACAAAGAGACATTTCAGGCTAGTATTTATCCATTTATCCTTATGAGTGCTATATACGTGTGTTCCACTGAGACTGCCAGTCCAGCATGGATCTGATTGGCACTATGTTGGTCACACTCACTGTGAGGAAGACAAACTCCAAATGGTTAGATAGTGTAGAATCCACACAAAAAAAAGTTTTATCACCCAGAATGCCCAGGGAAAGTGATTTTGGAGAACTATAAAATTTTGTTTGGAAAAAAGACTAAGGCTCAGGAAATGGAATACTATTTTCTGAAGTGAAGGATCACAGATGGCACATAAAATTATTATATGAATTACATATAATTCATTATATTCATATATATATATCTATAATACAAGCAAACCATTAGTGATCAATCAATAGGCTGAGTTTTCCTCACTATATTTTGTAAACAATAGCTGGTGAGAAGATCTCACAATCTGTTCAAGAAATTTGCAAGCATAAAGGAGGACTAAATTTTATTAATGTATTTTCTACTGCAAATTCTTTCCCAAGCTACTCCCAGGATTAATAGTAGTTTATGAATTATTTAGTACCAGTACAAAGAAATACCACAGATATTAAGCTTCCAAGCTCCAGCTAAACTTTGCACATAGTAAGTGAATAACACTATGAACCGTGGAATTGCTGCTTTGGAATGTATTGTTCTAAGTAACCAAATTCTGTGGGGTTCATACTTTTGCATGTATAAGGTGGTATTATTTTTGAGTAATTTCATACAAAAATGACACATAATATGATTTGACATTCAGTTGTTATAATGGGTTCCCATTGATAAAGGTAACAGCAGCAAATCTCAGCTTGAGTTTGGATAACCAATTTGTGTGGTTGCTCTAGCCTGTGTAAAGGCTGAGACCTGTAAATCAAGGACTGGTATTGAGAGTGTTCTCTTCTTCCCCAGGAGAGCTGTAGCTGTATTTGAGATTTTGAGGTCTTGCCCTCAGTTAGCTTGCCTGAGAAATTATCCTTGGATTACCTTGGATCATTGATTCCACTAATGTATGGGCAGCAGATATTAGCTGCTACCAGATTTAAGATTTAACTTACCAGTTACAAGTACAGCTCTTGCAAATGGCTATACAACATTCTTTAATGAGCAGCTAATATTTCTGTTAAGCAGCAAACGTAGATCACAATCCTCAAAGACAGACTGATTATAACATTACCTTTTCCACTAAGTCGCTCTTTTAAAGCAGATTTTAAAATGCTGGATGAAAACTAATACCCTTAAAGTACCCTTCAGATCCACTTAACAGTTTTTTTGAATATAGGATTGACACTATTAATTTGCACAAAATATTTAAAAACAGCCTACTGTAGGCTCTGCTTTTGTGTACTGTGGCAGAATGAATTATGAATGATTGCATCATTTACATTCTAAGTTTAGTTTTCAAGTATGGTTGATTTTGCTTAAATGAGAATCCTGTAGCTATTTAGTAATTAGGACTGATAGTTCTATGAAGTTCATAATTGGTCCCCAAACAGGTGTTTCCTTTCTTTCTGAAAAGATCAGGTATATTTTCACCCTGCTGCACAGAGCTCACAGAAATTTCCTGAACATAAAAGTATACAATATTCATAACAATTTTATATTATAAAATCAAAATTATTCTTAACTTTAAATGCCTACTTTGCCAATGTGTTGAATTAGAACTTCACTCAAGCATCATTTGCAACACCCTCAACCATGAACAAAGTTAACAACAGCTGAAATTGCCCAGTACAGATGAGATGGTAATATCTTATGGGAGTCTCTATGACCAGTGCTGCTATTTTAAATAAAAATCATAAGTAAGAGAGATATATAATGTTGTTTTCCAGTATAGACTGTGTTCACCATGTATAGACAGATAGGTTTGGATGTACTGAAAATGAAACTGTTACGGCCTATAAAAACCAGATATCATTTACATTGAGTGTCAGAATCACACAACACTCGAAGGGGTCACACTCTTAAAGCTTCTGTCAATTGTCTTAGTTCTATTATCTAAAGTTTGAGTCTCTGCTTTGAAAATGGCAGCACCTGGCAATCATTTATCATATTTGATTGTTCTCCAATGATTTGAGCTCAGTCAAGTTACCTTATCATGAGTGAAGGCAATTTTTATGTAAAATGTGGGTATTGACTACAAGAGATCCGATGGCAGTTTTAAAACCTTTCTGCATTAACAGCCTTCTCACTGCATTTAAGCATCCAGTCTCTCAGATGTTGTGATGGATGTGACACTACTATTATATGTCCTAAGTACCCACTTCTAATAGTGACAATACCTATTCTCCAAAATGATAATTGCCTAATGCTATCTATCTTTACAATTTCTGACCATCTTGGGGAAAATACTCCTTTAAAATTACACTTGTACTTAGACAAAATATGTAATTAACCGTTTAACCTGTTGGAATTACCTTAGGGTACCTACATATTATGGGATACTAAAGGCCTTTAGTTGCACTCTGATACTGTAGTTAGCACTCATTTTGTTATTTTCTTGGCAGCTCAGAAGATGGCTGCCAAAATCATCATCTGTGCAGATTCTCTTGGCAGGAAAAGGAGGGGCTGAGTGTAAAAGACTGCGATTTGACACTGGGAGAAACCAGACCAATCATCTCTGGCATTGACCTTCTCTCCCTCCTGATCCTTCAGATAGATCATTTAGATCATGATGGCTCAGAGACTGATTTGGTAGTTGTCACAACACAGCCTTGGTTTTTAGCTTCAGTTGTTAAGAGTACTAATAATGTCAACTCAATGCAATGAAGGCTGAGATGAGGAATCTTACAAAGGGAAAGAAAGAGTCGGTGGGCTGGAAAACTCTGCTAATTAGCCACAAGGGCTAAACCAGCTAAAACCCAGATATTTTATTCCCAGTGAGGGCTAAAAACTGATAAATGCAAAAGTCACTTGACAAAAACCAAATTCATCTTCTTTGCTCTTGGCAAAGCAATTTTTGAAGGTATAAGATGCAAATCGAATTGCTACAATACTGCAAGCACCTCAGAGTTTAAATAAATGAGAATTTAGCATAACAGATTATATTTCAATATTGACACTCTTTTTTAATTGGAAAATAATAGTTTGAGGAAAACATGTAGGAGGCAGTTACTGAGAAAGAAATCAGCTTTTGTATTCTAAAATTGACAGTTCTTTTTTCAATTGTTTTCTTTAAAAAACTGAGTGCTTTAGATAAAATAATAAATTTTCAATGAAAAATCAAATTTTGGTTTGTTGAAATCAATTTCACAGTCACATGTGGCCTCCTCTAAAATCCATCACAGTTCTCAGAGAGGCTTCAATAAATGGTTAAGATCTATCTGTTTGTACTTGGCCTTGACTGCCACACTGCACTTCTCCCACATACATTTTTCTCTATTTCTAACCAATGATTAACTAAATTATCTGCTTTCCAGTTCATAGACTACTGTTCAGTCCTTCAAGGTGCTAAGCAATATGAGTTTAATTTGAAGTCTAAAGAACCCACAGGACAGACCACTGCTCAGAGGATTTTCACTTCTCAGCATTATCAGTACCAGGTAGAGACAATCCTCTCCCAGCACCACACATTTCCCTTGGAGATTAAAAAGTGCACCCACTCAAACCTTTGTGCAAGCCTGTGCTATCTGGATAGCACCCCTTGGACCAGTATTCCAAGCATAAGATTGACTAAAGAGAATAACTAAACATTGCATTTTACACATTTACAATTGATTTTCTCTTTAAAAATTCCATGGAGCAATGCTCACAACAAGGTGTAAAAAATTACTAGATACCTGCCATAAACCCTCTACAAAACACCACAAACAACTGTGTTCTGCTGTGCCTCATTACTCTTGTTGCTAGTCAAATGCACGACAAGTCTTTTGTCACTGAATTTAAAAATGAGAGAAGTCAGTAACAATTATTTATCACGTAACCATGCAGGATATTAAGAATTATACGTTCACATGAATTTATAAAAGTGCAAAGATTTATTTAAAACCTCCTCTAGGCAGATTCATGACCATGTATTTTATTATCATAAATGACAAGATGCTGTGAAATAGAACATACCTAATGAAGTACTGACTGAAAGATCTAAAGGAAAAGCTAAGGATTTTGGAAAGGAAAGAAAGTTTGAAATGTTTGGATTTAGTTATAATTAAATTCTAACTTCATTTGGGGTTAAATAATTTGCTGCTGCCATTCTGTTCAATGTCTCAGCACAGCTGAAATAGGAATGCTGTTGAATTTTTACTATCCTGATGAAAGAACAAATGCAGTAAGAACAGTGGTTGTGACACAAATGTCTTATAGCTCTCAATACAATAAATAATTTATTGAGACAGTACAGAAAGTACTGGGGCAGAAGAAGGAAGCAAACTTATTTACTCATGTTTTGTGAATTGTTTGGAGATAGTGACAAAAAACCAGAAGAGTGAAAACTCTAGATTTCAGAAGTTATTAACAAGCTTTCAGTCCTTCTACAACAGATCTCATTGACTTTGCAGAACTACAGATAGGACACCCTAGCAATCTCTACAGGCCAGCCTATGTCAGACTCCACATTCCCTGGAAGAAACACTGACTAGAAGAAAAGCTGCCCAACCCATCTGCAAAAGGAATTACTCAGTTATACCAAACTTTCAAGTTGGAATATTTAAGAAGCAAATATTCTGGAAGAGTAGATCTGAGAGGACATATACAGTGATGCAACTGAAATATCAACACCCAGTGTATTTTACAAGACTCCTTGGATTTAGTATCACAGTGTGACACCATATGCACCCTTTCCACTTTCCAAATTACACACACGCAAGGTCTTAAAGGATTACTGAGAATTTTAACTAAGATTTCAGCATGTGGTCCTATGAGGATTTATTATGTAAATGAGCAGATATGAGCAAAATTAATTAGATGCTTCATGCATTTTATAAAAAAAGTACTTTTAAATTTTCAGAAAAAAACCAAACAGGTGGTAACCAGTTTACAACACAAGTCTGTCCATATCTAATAGCAACAAAGTAATCTATATCAGCCCAGACAGTCATTCTCAATTTCCTTATACTATTTGTAAAGGAGAAGCAATGTGACAGGCAAGACAGCAAGCAGAGGAATTGCCCACAAGATGTTTTACAAATTGCAGTAGAAAAAGCTTTTGAAAGGGAAGTGAAATACAGGAGAGCAGAAACAATTCGATATGCAGCACTCTGAATTCAAAAGTGCCACCAGGCGATGTGCAGTTCCTCAGAGTTTTGAAAAACACGTTTGTCAGGTTTAATTATTTATTTACTTCACAGAATAAATTCTTCCAAAGCTGAACTGCTCAGCGCAGCTTCTAAAAGCAACTAAGCCTTAGACCGATACCCTTATGTACACCTAATAAAGAACCTGGAAGTACATAAAATACTAAAGTATCTTGAGTTTTCTGACAAGTTCTGTGCTCTGTAAAAAAATAATTATCCAAATGACATAGCTGTTATTAGACAGCTTTGATGAGAAGCAAGTTTTAGAGGAAGCCTGTTCATTTCAATTAAGCAAGAAATTAGCTATTTTAGCCTAAGGATGTGGTCACATTTAATGATTGTATTCTTTGGCTTTAATAACTGCTTACATATGTAAGTGAATGGGCCAGAAACTAGACCTCTCTGCTTGTGCCACTTGCTGCCATTTTCCAGAGCTGTGGCTGCTTTGCTGATGCATCTGCCTTCTTGATGGGATTTTATGGGCTTTTCTTGTGCAGCTTCTTTTTCTGACACTGTAAAGCTTGCATTTGACAGCTCTGAACAAGTGTCAGTGTCCTGGCATCTGAAGAACACACTGTGCATCTACCAAGTGTGCTTCTCATACTGATGGAGATAAGCTGCTGGCAGGTGATTTTGATTTTTCATCTCCCTGTGTTAGTTGAAAGTTAATTTATCTGGAATCAAAAAACTTTTATATACATTTGCTTTTTAAGGTGTCTGATTTTACACTTCGGGTAGCTCCAACTCTCACAGGCATATGTTAGCACCAAGACTGCACTAGAGTTGAAAACTCTCTCTCTTACAGTGCTAGATGCCTTTTATTTTTTCATGTTTTACTACATTTCTATTTTCTGCTGCAATTATCTTTCCTATTTTAGAGTGATGCCTATTGGATTCACTGTTAGCTAGTATAAGCTAGTATGTTACATTCCTGCATGACTATTTTGCTTAGCTTCTGAGCTTGAAGGATTTTGCTTTGGCATCAGTGACTTTAATTTGCTGAACTGCCCTTTTTGGTGGGTTTTATGCCTTCCTTCACAAATTGAACTGATGTTTGCTACTGATACAGCATCTAAAATTTTTATTACAAAAGTGAAAAGAATAGATTTCAGTCTCTTAAAAGTTTGGGCCCATAATTTCTGGATTCAAAGCACTCCTGCTATAGGCAAAAGAAACACTGGCTTTTCTTTAATTTCATTAACATATCATGAATAACGGAACTAGCCCTTGTTGTCCCACTTAGAGCTTGTAGACAAGCACTCAGAATGGGGTTCGACACTACAGAGACTTCATAAAATGGAGATATCTCTTATGAATATGCAGTTGGCTGGTTATATAGTTAACTAGACATATTTCCTTCACAGCTTTCACAGCTTTCAGATGGCATTCATCCCCAATTGTCAGACCTTTTGTCTATTCTCTGAAGAAAAGACAAAACTACAGAAAAGTTACCAAACCCTGCATACAACTATACTATATTCACCTGACTTCAAGCCATTTGGGAGACGGTATAGCAGTCAGAAAATCTATTTAAACGACAGGACACATACGTGAACAGTGGAAATAAAGTATATAATCAGATTCCTTAAACTGGCAAATGTTTTATATGGTTGCCTAGAATGCTTAGAATGCTTAGACCCCACCAGCTTGAGGGAAACATAGGCAAAGCAGATTTCTTTAGGTGTGTTCAAACAAGCCCCATGTTTTAGTCTGGTTCCCTAATAGCCCTTTACCTGCAATCAGTAAATGTCTTCCCTTCAGCCACGGTCAAGCCTTTTGTTAGTCTCTGACATGGGTTTTTCCTACTATTGGTCAAAGCAAGTTTTGTAGCCAGAACAAAGAAAGCAAAATTAATAGTTTTGGCATTACCTTTTAACTCAAGTCATTGTAAAGAGATGGCTATCATGAGCTATTATTTTCTTTCCTGTGGGTACTGCAGGTATTTCTCTACCAACTCTACTCTGCATACTCTGGCCAACATGCCCAGACTCAAATTCTCACAGGATGACTTCAAATGTATTGAAAGCCTTTTGCAATCCATGACATGTACTTCCTCAATTTCATGTCTGGACAAGCCCAAAATGACTTTTTACTTTCCTTTGTCTACAAAGAGTGTCCTAGTACCACCTTGATTTTAACACCAAAGGATGCAGATCAGGCCTGATTCATACATCCAAGAGAGGAAACCTCATTGCATGCCATTCTGCTGATGAATAGACAAGTGAACTGGGGCACTGCATGTTTTTAGGTGGCTGCAGTTCTAATTATTATTTTAATACAGGAACTCAGTACAAACATACTTTTTAAAAGTGATGGTGAAAAATCATCCAAATGCAGTAAAACACAAGGAGAGAAAAGAATGGGTTTCAAACATCTGACTCACAACTAATGGGATTCTTCATCTATTCTACCTAGAATAATTGTATTTCAAATGCATGGGGAATCAAAGGAAGAGTTTTTTCACCTGACGCTACACATAATATGGTAGGTGCTACAGTGATTTTTCTAGAAGCTAGATGTTTCTGAGATCTCACACAGATATTCTACAAATCATTTCTTAGTCCTCGTAACCTTCATTACTGCTGTCATGATCTTTCCAGGAGGGAGAACGGATGCAACAAAATAGTGTAGTCTTCTGAATGAATTTAGTTGTAGAATCTTTTATCAGATAAGAAGACCTGGTGAAGAACATTGCTATGCAGTTCTAGCACAAAAAAAATAATACTGTGCTGCATTTTTAAATTAATGCTTATCTGTGAATTGGTACACTAGGTTTTCTAAACAGGAAAATTAGTTTAAAACTCAGTGAAAGGTTGCAAATTTAGCTTCTGTTTGTGGATAAAACTACATAAATATGGGTTTTTATTTAGGAAGATTTTGAAATTTGCAGTGTGGTTAGTGCAGCAGATACTGATTTATCTGACTCAAAATTCAAATCTAGAATTATTTTTAATTTACCATAATTTTTTTCACTTATATACAGGTGTAAATGAGAATGGATTCAGTTCATTGCAGCTCACTGGAAAAACTGGAGTATTAGCAATGCCATGTTTCTCATCCTTGCTGTGTTTAAAATAGTGCATTCCAAGTTTGTTCTTACTTCTCTCTTCCTTCTTTGTTTCATTATTTTCAAGCATTTGTTCACCTCTTCTCTACAGATCTTTGTAGATTCTTGCAATCTGTCAGCTCCTGACTGTAGAGTATCCCTTGGGCATTTCAATGGAAGAAATAAGATCCAGATTTTTAGTAGGTAGAAATCAGTACAACATTTTGTCTAGCTATATGTGCACACATATAGAAAGCTCTTCTGCATTCCAGATGTTCAAGCATATGGGAAAAAAGTATTTGCTGAATTGGAAACTTCTCATATAATTGTTCTGAGAAAAGCTGTCTAGCTGTCTTACTTCATTGATATTTTTCTAGCTTTCTGAATGCAGAATACAATATAATTCACAGATGTGTCTACACCTGTGAACCTTGAGCCTAATGTTATGTTTCTGATACTGAGAAAGAATAAGTTGGGAAATAAGCTGTGCTGTATACTGCATAAATAGACCACACATGGATGGAATTTCCATTCAGAGAACAGATCAAAGAGAAAATTACTTGTGCTCTTTTTGAAGTACTATGTTCTTTTGAAAATTAAAATATTATCTGATCCATAAGCTTTTCCTGATATTCTAGAAAATATCACATAAAAAGTTATTCATAGAAGTACACCTTTTCTGTCTAGTTTTAGCACCACTATTAACTCAGTTTGTACCTGATCTTTTGCCAATTATTATAATAAATAATAATAACAGCAGCAATAATTGTACAGACAGTAGGTGTCCTGCAAGCATAACTGTCCATTTTACCAAGATGGCAAAAATTATCTAATATTTAGAAAATCAGAAAGTTTATATTAGAATTTGTTTCAGTACTTGCTAGAGAAATCTGATGCACAGTCTTTTTCCTGGACATCCCTATTCTGGACATACAGGCAGTTTTCAAATTTTGATTCTTTATAATGTTCTTGAGGCAGCTTGAGTTCTTCCATTCCTACAGTTTCCTCTTTATCACTCTGCCTTTTTCCTACTCTATCTAAAAGGAAATTTCACTGAAAATGGTGTTGTGGAATACAGGAAATTAGCTTGCTATCACTTTTGAAGACCATCATTACCATCATTATGAATCTGACAGCAGAAGTGCAACTTGTGTAAATTCTACTAATTTTTGCGCTATGCATATGACATCACTACTCCAGAAACTATGCTGAATCTACACATAGAGTTGTTACCCTTAAAATCTTTTCAAACTGAGCCCTGTCCTTGGCATATTATTTCTGTATGAGTAATCCTTCTGGAACAGAATTAACACCATTCGACATCTCTTTGTTCTAGGAGACCTAAAGCACATTTCTACTCTACTTTGACAACTGTAGATAGGGGGAAACTGTGTGCAACTGAGAGTTTAGAGAGTTCATGAAATCTTTACATAAAACCTATAGAACAGAAGATTGATTATAAAATATAATGAGCAGCATTATTTTATTAACTGCACAGGAAGGAATTTAAATATAATTTTTCCATATCCAGGTCTTCATTACCATTTTGGGAAGACTTAGAAGCTACAGCCCTCTTTCTGCCTGTTGTTTTATAATCTTCTCATTCTCACACCACTCACTGTTGCGTAGAAGTGCCCTAAATCTAATGCTATGAAGTTCTCTGTCCTTACAATAACAAAACCTAGAAGGAGGAGAAACACTTATTGCTAGTTCCTTTTTCTTGATCTGTTTCCCCATCCTGTCCTATTCCTAACTGTGTGCCAGCCCTCTTCATTTTCCTACTGTGAAACTCAGCACAAGGTGGGAGCAAAATTCAACCATGTTGCAAAGCAAACATGTTTATTGCAGCAACCGATACAGAAAAAGCTATTTTAAAACTGACTGTCAGTTTCATTCATTCAGTTTTGGGTTAAGATAGGTTTACGTGCTAAGTAGCCAAATTAGACTACAGAGACATATTACACAGCATACAGATTTTAAGCATCCAGGGCTGTTTGAACCCCTTGGGTTGAGAACAATTACTGCAGAATGCTATTAATTTTGTAGTGCACTTTATGGTGAACTGTAGGTGTTATAAAAAAGAACTGGAGCTGAAGAACACACTTAATTTTGGGATGCACATCGTAAGGCAAAGCAGGTCCCTTGGGCTGCCAGTGTGACTTGGGGGTACTTACACTAAAAGCAGCTGATTATAATTGCTCTATGTAAAGGCCTGCAAACATATCTCCTCTAACTTACTTCCTCTTTTTTTTTCACCACATTCCCAGAGCATACTCATCCCTACGAAGCGGTAACACCAAATCCAGATGATCACAATACAGCAAATCCTATTCTCTCAAGAAGCGTCATGATCAAGGTGTTTCTTTCAACTACAGGATGGCAGAGCAAAATCCACCTCGTAACTGCTACTTGATTTCCTGAGGGAAATCACTAGTTAGTTTCTATCTCATTCTAGAATTTCTATTCTTCCCCATATGCATATCACAATGTACTGTTGGGGGGAAAGCCAGCAGTATCATCCCTGAAAAAACAGAATATATAGCATGGATACTGCTGTGGCTGTATTGTCAAACACTGCATGAGTGAGTAACAAGCCAACTTCATATAATCTTTCCATCAAGACAAGCCCAAAGGAAAAAAGCACAGAGTACAAAGCAGTACATAGATATGGTTGGGGAAGAGAAAGCTGCAGCCTCTTACCATAGCAAGTCATATAAAATACTGTTATTTAACAGGAAGCTAGGTAGAATTTATCCTGTCAGACAAGGCAGACAGAAAGGAGAAAGTAGTTCTAGATCCTTCAGAAGGTACTTGGGAAACATCAGCCTTAAATTTATTGTAAAGAACTATTTTCCTATATGCAGAGTGCCAAATTCTAAAGGAAACACTAAATTTTAAAGGAAAAATAGATACCCTGTGAAATTTGATGCCATAGTCCTCTCCAGAGTTTTCACTCTGGCCACACAATATTGTATCTCCCTA
Organism: Turnix velox; assembly: GCA_013400935.1. Classification (NCBI taxonomy): domain Eukaryota; kingdom Metazoa; phylum Chordata; class Aves; order Charadriiformes; family Turnicidae; genus Turnix; species Turnix velox. Next base: position 516,255 of record VZTY01027442.1, on the reverse strand, counting down.
AGGTGATCCTGCATTCATTTGCTCATGATTTCAATTAATTTGTCAATTAACTTCACAGAAAAATATCATGTGTAACTTATGAAAAGTATCTTGATGACATCTTTCCAGAGAATACTTAAGATTCTATGTTTGAAATCAGAGCTGGGTGGAGCATCATTGGTACTCTGAATGAATTATTTTAAATCAGGAAGATGGGATAAAAAGGCAACTGGGTGGTTTCTGTTAGAACAAAATTAAAATAAGCAAAATTAAGGGAACAATAGATACCATTAAACTCCATCCTTTATGAGCTACATGGGCTGTGTCCAAGGCCTTACTCCCAAGAGAAAACAGGAAAGTATAAAGTTTATTGGCTTGCTCTTGATTTTAAAGTTATTTCATCTTATGAAAGTTGTAAAACATAACTCCAGAGGGTGTGAAAAGGTAAATAAAGAATTTGGATTTAAATCCATCACTATTTTCTTTGCTGTTAAGACAGTTGCTCTAGAGTAAAAGCATAGAAATTCCACCTCCCTTCCTTATCTCCTAAAATATTTCTAGCTGAAATATCCAAAGATACAAGCTGGACATTCACTTCTTACAGTCATTGTGGAAGCTGGACTCAAAATTTTTGATGTAATCAAGCACATGTACATGTTAAAGCAACAATGTAGAGAACAGAAAATATTTGATTTTATTTATCTATCTCTGCTCCAAAAGACACACAGCAAAACTCTAAGTAGATATCTTCAGGATATTAGAAAAGCTACAAGTTCTTGAAAGCCCAATATAGACTGCTGCTCATAATTTTCCCTTTGTACTTTACACTTACCCAGGTTGCAAGAATGAAAAGAATGATGCAGTCAAAATTAGAACAGAAATCATCAAACATCTGTTGTTCATAAAAAACTAAAGAAAACCATCTCTCCAATTAACTTAATAATGTTGGAACGCAGCTGCCCACTTCTTATGTTCACTTTCATTCATAAATATTCATATTTAAAAAAAAAATCTTTAATAAGCAGGTAGAAGCAGAATAACACACAAGTCTGTAAATACTTTCTCCTCTGTATCCTTTGCCACATATTTATCCTGCTTGCTATAAATACTGTATTAATTAGTTAGAAAGAGACTCTCTTCCCCCCCCCTTTTTTTTATAAACTCCTAATAATAACATAACAGAACCAAGAACAAGGTATTGCAATTGCATTTTCATGTCTTTTCTGTAACAGACCTCCCCTTTTTCTCGTGTCCCACTGTTAACAGCTCATGTGAGCATAAAGGAATGGCATACATTTCTCTGTCAAAGGAGCACCATTTACATTTCCATGGTGACTTACACAGCTCTCTTCTTTGTTACTCAGGAGTAAAATGTGCAGGAACTCTGCCACATACTAGAAATGCCAGTACATGCAATTTTAATTGAAAAAAGTCCTTCTCTCCTTTAATTCTATTATTTTGATCTTGCTTACTTGCCAACTGCCTTGGCAATACTGGCTGCTCCACAACACTCAACTTCTAACTGAGGGGGCAGGAAGCACAGCCTTTTCCCAGGCATTTGGTACAGATCCAAATCCCACCATTCTCACTTTTTGCTAATTTCTTGTTCTCACACAATTCCCAATAACTGATGTGAGAATTTTCATTGCATAAACATGGAGTCAGGTTGTTCAGATGCAGCCCAGTGTCTGTAAATTGCAGAGCTCCAATTCTTTTCAATAGGCATCTCTAAGTGAGTAGGAGCCACTGGCACCTGAGCACAGCCTGCAGAATCAGACTTCAACACTTCAATCAGTGTCTTTCTCCGGTAAGAAAATTTTCCATCCTTTGACCCAACATGTTCAATTATGCCAGCCCATGGAGTGGAAATGGGGAGACATTGCAAATATAGAATCTATTTCTGCTTCTCAATAATAATCATAGAATAAATCATCATATTTCTCCACTGAGGCAGTAAGATGTGTGGAAATAAAATATCGTTGACTTGACTTTTCGTAGCTCACTCAAGCTACAGAATACATAAAAAATAAAGGGTCGGATTCTCATCTGGCAGAGCCAGGTCAGATCCAGGAAAGAATCTAGCCCATTCTTTTTAAAGCCGTGGACACCCTTTTCAATATTGCTTTTCTTCTTCCTTGTAAGGCATATGCAGTAGTCCCTTTTACTAATAAGGCCGCATCACTTTCCTGCAGTTTCAGAGGGAGTGCCTCTTATTGCCAGCCTTAAATCAAACCAATCACATCCATGTTTCAAAGAATGTTTTATTATCCAAATGTCCCAGGGCCAAAGCAAAAAAAGTGTAAAATACTGTAAAATAAATGTTTTAAAAGATAAATAACACAATCTTTTTTTCTTTTTTTTCATTTTGACCTAAAGATAGGAAGTATTTTGAAGGCATAAAACATAAAAGAATCACATTTCATGGTTGTGGAGACCGGTGAATAAATGGGTAGGGTCCATTAGGCACTGTCCATATATGTGGACGAGCTAAAAGCCTTTTAAAAGATGAAAAATGTCTCTTGATTAAGCGTTCAAAAGAAAGAATCAAGAGATGCAAACCCTTGTAAGCTGGGATCAAGCTTTAAAGTCAAACCTATTATTAGAGCAGGTCAATTAGGTTCTTTTCAAACCAGGCTAATACAATACAAAAAAATTTCATCTGTGAAGCTATTTTCGGGACCCGATAAAGCTATGCTCAAAGGTAACATCAAAGGCTGGATGTCAGAATATTCACAAATAAAAGAAACTTAGACACAATCAAATCGAGATTAAAGTTTTAGCAACTACTTTGAAAATAATCTTCTGCTTTACAGAGGCTAAATACAACATTTTTTTAAAAAAGAGAATTGCCAGATCCAGTGCATAACTCTCTTCCTTTCTTTGCTGCCCTGAAGAATCAGCTTTTGTCTCTCAGTCTCTCCTGGGTTGGGGTTCTGTCTCCCTTTCCTAGCTGTTCAGATTATTTTTACAAATTCTGTTAATCCCGTGGTCTCCTGGCTACATTTCTGGTGAAAATAGTTCAATAAAAATCAGTATGAACACCCCAGGTAATGCAGATATAGCATAGGATATTGCAGATCATGCAGATATTATGTATACTATTGTATTTTAAGTAAAATGTATTGAAATTCTCTCTGGAGCTCTGTGACCAGTGGAGCAGAGATCAGATACCCTCTTAAAGCACATTTTATTATATACCCAGGCACTTAGGGAAAAATACCATTAAAGGACATCATCCTTAACTTGCTTAAACATGATGAGTCCTGCAAAGAGGCAATGCCATCCAAATGAGTAGTCTTGAGATTAACCTTTACCATTTGCAAGTGAATATGAAGATGCAGTTATCGGATATTTTGAACTATTCTTTTCCTTGCTCCTTGCTATTTTCTGAAACCAAAACTTTTAGCAGTTACTGTTGATATATGTGGCTTTTTTAATGATAGCAGGTTTTGCTGCAGGTGACCTTATAGATTTCCTCCTCCCCAGCTTTTGTTTGCTGTATGATTCTCTGATACGTATTTCCAGTGCATAATGCTACTACTGGAATAGGATCTTGTTCCTTTCCAACTTTCAAAAGTAGCCCAGTCTAGGAATTCTTCCCCTTAATTGTTTTTATTTCCAGCCAATCATAGTAGGTTTTAATCCCAGAAAATTTACTAAAAAGGGACACTCTTCTGCAATAACACATTAGGAGTCAGCTGGAGGTGATAAGCAACAAATCAGTACCTAGAGACTGGCTCACGCTGCTGAACCCTGTGACTGCAGGAGCTATGAAAATGGCTTTTGACATGGAAGTTCCCATAGTGTCCACCTCTTGACACCACACAGGAATGAAACCCATTAGATTCCACCACAGTTATCACTTTTTACTCAGATTGTAACTCAGCTGTGCATTCGTTCTTGTATCCATCTCTGATTCCCACTCCTGCCTGTTCAACCCCTGACTCCTGGCTGCTGCTTCTGCCTCTGGCTTAGTCCTGTGATTCGTGTCTCTGACCTTCTATCTGTCCTTAGAGTTGCCAGGAATCTACACAAAGTGAGCTGGTCCTGAGGCAGGCACTTTCATGAAAACCACAAACTGTGCTGAAAAGCTTCTGTTTTTTTTTTCCACAACAATTTTCATTGTCATTCAAAATGCATTAACAAAGCTTTTTACCATAGAATTTTAACAGGACAATTTCAGTAAAATGTCTGCCACTCTTAAGAAATTTCCTTTGTGGTTGAAACTGGAAAAGGTCAAAAATGCCAATCTTCCCATGAATTAAAATTACAGAACAGTGTCTTAGAGAAATGTCAAATAATTTTGTAGAAACAGTTCATCTTAATAATACTTTTAATTTCATCATTGTTTTCCACTTAGTTCTAGTGGATTATATTCTATTTAAAATAAAAATGAAATGGCTTGCATTGCTTTTAAAGCTAAATTTTGCTATAACTTCTAAAAATCTTGATAAACAAATACATTAATGTGAAGATACTCCAGTAAATTTAAATCTGCATTTTCCAGTCAGAATCTGCTCCATCACATTTTCCTTTTTTATCAGGTTTAATTTTGATCAGGCTTAGCACTGTACCAGATTTCAGAGATATCTGATGAATGTTCACAATTATATCCAACACCTGTGGCTACAACAGGCCATGCTGACAGTCAGGAATAATCAGTATTTAAACATGCCTGAATATAGGAAAGAAATCTATTACAACTTCTCAAGCAATTTAAGAATGGATGATTCTCCTTATACTCCCTTATTGAGAGGATTCTCAAGTGTCTGCTTAAGTAGGAGGCATGCAAAGCCACCATTATATTGGATATTGTATAGACATGAGAGACTAAATATTGCAGTTACTTAGATTTTATGACTTGGCAAGAAGCTAAGTAGAGTGGAAGGCTGTAAAAATAAAAACTTTCAGCTCCGCTAAGCTGAGAACTGATATCTAAGATAACAGAAATGTAGCTGCTGGTTCACATAACTAAAAAATTTCTCCTCCAAAAGGGTGGTTCTCCCTCCCCACACCAGCTTCACTAAAGCTGACACGACACCAAGGGAGATGACTCTTAAACATGTGCATTATCTGTTTGCTGAAGTGATTCAGCTCTACATCTTTTAATCAAGCCTAGATTTTTCAGACTCTAATTTCCTCCATAAAAGATTCTGAACAGAAGGTCACAGCCTCGGGCCCACTCGAGGTAGAACAGAAATAATCATTTTAAGGATAGCATTTCTGGAGGGATTTATCAAGGGTAGCAATTATTCCCATGATGTGAGGCATGCCTGTCCTCAGCAGTTGCAACAGCAGAGGGGTTTCTGAACATCCAGTCACTGTTGCAGCTAAAGGTTAAACTTGGTCAAGGACATTTGCTAGATGCTGATTTCATTACAAAGATTTCCAAAGTTGGGTACAAAGCGTGTGCCCAGGAAAACACATCAGGAGAGACCCAAAGAGTAAATAGCTGAGTGGCTGAGCCATGCTTGAGGTTACATAGTCATAGTCATAGTCATCTAGGTTGGAAGGGACCTTTCAGATCATCTAGTCCAACCATCAACCCAACTCTGACAAGCCTCATACCTGGACGGGGACTTGAACCCCTGACCCTCAGATTAGGAGTGTGATGCTCTCCCAAAGACCCACACACTGCTTTGGATTATGCAGAACAGAGATAATGTTCCAGCTAAGTACCCTAATCAGCCACATGGGACAACTGTCAATCTTTTCCTCTATCAATATTTATTAGTTCAGACAAAGAAGGATGGATGCAATAGCTTGGTGATTAGAGAAGGGGAATCAAATCAAACTCCACCCAAAACCTGATCTCCAGTCTTAACTTGGGCTTTTTTTTCCAAACAGGACTCAGTGTGAACTGCGATGTGAAACAGAAATTCTTCAGCCAAAGAACAATCAGAACTAGAGCAAAACAAAAGCACAAACATGTTTGTCTGTTCCAGGAAATATGTTAAATGGACATGACTCTTGGTCTTGATTGAGTCCCCTACATGTTGAACACAGAGACAGCCAGAAAAATCAGCTAGAGACAAAGCCAGAATAGTTAAAGTCCCCATCTGCAAAAGGACATACACTGGCAATGACAGAAGCCAGCAGATGTAGGGCCCAATAGGACTTGGTACAGGCTATCAGTCTGTTTCTGTTACTATAAATTTGGTCTGAGTGATCTGTCCTACTTTGGGCTGCAGTCAGCTTGGGATGTAAGGAATCATATCACTGGCTGGTAGTTTCCTTTGCTTTTCTGTTTGTTACACCAAGTAGGAATTTGCACAACAACTGTAAATAAGACTGTAACATTATTAAAATCAAAATAGGAAGAAAGTATCTAACAACAAATAGTTGACAGCCACAGAAGCAACAAAAAGCAGAATCAAAAGAGCATTAATGATACCATAAACATTACTTTTCAATAAGAATCATGCAGGATTTAGATTCTGTTTCCTTATATACATTTAATATACAATAATTCCAGATGGATAATGAATATGTCCCTCTGATTGAAAAGTTAATATTTAACTTACACTGTCTTTGGGTTTGTAGGATATGTTCCATTCAGATAATAGTATTTTAAATCAAATCAGATACAGAAATGAATGGAAGAAACATTGAATATGTGCCATGAATCAAAAGTACATATTTTAAAATTGCAGATTTATAACACTCTTGTTTGCAGACTTAAGATCAGTATATTGGCTCCCTGTGTTCCCTGTGTTTGTCTTAAGAAAGGCAGTGTAAGGTCTGCTTTGCATTAATCCAGAAAAGTTCCAGGGTACTTTAATGCCTTGTCAACATGATGGAGTTTGCATTAATTAATTGATAATAATTTAGCAAATATTAAACTTTACATTTCTCCCATTGTCCCTTCTCAGACTGCGGATATTTTTGTTTTGTAAACTTAAATCCCCAGGTGAAATGAACAATGACTGGAGTTACTATTATTAGGAATTTATAATACTGTAGAGTCCAATTCTGCTGTTGCCTATGTACAGCTTTTACACTGGATTTAGAATGACAGAACAAAATATTTTATTTCTGAGGCAATGAAAGTGTGTTAATTGAGAATGGTAACACCATATTGAAGGGAAAAATAATACTTGTTTTTACGCATGAGGAAACTGACGTGGATAGACAAGGATATTCATTGACTTGGTCTCAGTTCCATTCCAGCTGTTTTAAAATCAAGAAAATTAGCCTGAGGTTATTTCAGGCAATACATGAGTTTAAATGCCTATTACTTATTTTTATGCAAGTATCCTGGATATGTTGTTTTTTGTTGTTGGATATCTTGTATTAAAACACAGACATTTGATCAGCATGTAATCATGTCAGATATTTATTGCAATTTTTTTTCTTAAGTAGAATTGTATCTTAAAAATAAATAGAAGATCTTCTTTCCTCTGTATTTGAATATTGTTTTTAATGGAAACATGAAGAGCTTCGACCTCACAGAACAGAAAAGGAAAGAGACGAAGCAATAGTAAGGCATTACAATTGAAAACAACAGCACAATATTAAATTACCTAAAATAATAGAGATATATCTTTGAATGGATGGAAGAAGGCTTAGAGACACAATGAAGGAGAGTTTGTAAAACAGCTGTATTAGATGCTTTCTTTCCTTTTTGATAATGAGAGTTAAAATAAGTGACGTATGGCATCATACATTATCCTTGCTAATGCTTTAGTGCTATTACTCCAGCTGGTATAAATCATGTCCTTGAAAACAATAACTTTGTGGATCACTAAAAATAATTAAAACTTAAGGAGCTAGCTAATTTGAGATATTCCTACGTGCTATCCTGTGTAGCCTGGAAAATCTTTCACTGTGCTTAAAGACAGAATCACAGAATCACAGTATCACAGAATTACAGAATCACAGAATTACAGAATCACAGAATGACCCGGGTTGGAAGGGACCTCAAGGATCATGTAGTTCCAACCCCCCTGCCTAGCAGGGCCACCAAACAGAAGTGGAATTTCAGATTGTATAAAATATGTGGCAAAAGATATCATTAAGTTTTGGATGAAGAAATGCTCCCCTAACCTATAAGTACAGTATCACTGATAGGGAAAGGTAATCACAAGCCTTACTGATCCTGAAATCAGTTACACACTTCAATGAACTCAACCTTGGAAATATATAAAATTATGCTTGAAATTACTTTTTGAGGTCAACTAAGCCAACAGCTTCTGGAAGACAAAATGACTTAGACCTTAAGTTCTGCTGACAAATTCTCACCTAGACTTTTCCTGGAAGGTCTAGTGCTGGAGATATCACTCCTAGAACCATCTATTGTAATGCCGAATGTATTTCACTCATGGGTCAGTAGCAATTACGCCTGGCATGGACATTTAATTTCTGTTAAAGAATTATCTACTTTCTTCTACCCCAAAAAATAGGAGTATCTGTTGCACCACTATTTCCCACATATGAATATTAATTTTTAATTAAATACACCAGCTCTTCTCTGCCCAGCCACCAATAGCAGACCTGATCCCAGATGGCTCAACTGCTTCCTTCCCATCATGTGACATAGTCTCTCAGAGCTGATATTACATAAGAATGATACTAACGATGAGTCTCAATTTCTACTGTTTTGCAGATGATTTCTGAAAACTTTGCTGATAGCATTTATTCTTTAAGAGATGAACAACCAGTCTCTAACATATGGGTTTTTAGTTTCTGCCTCTTTTACAGTGAGCTGAACTGCTGAGAGCAGGCTCTGTGCCTGAAAGTCTTCGTTAATAAAAATCCTATTTAATTTCTCCTATTCTTTGCCAACTTCCATTCCTCTAAGAAGTTAAAGAAGAAAACAGCCTAGAAACAGTATAATGTTAAATCTAAGTAATCATGAACAGAGTACATGAATTGTACAAGAACTCAGGCATTTCCTTGGGAAATCATATATATATAGAAAAGCAGGAGAATTTCTTCTGAAAAAGCTATAAATAAGGTATTTACACACTGAAACTATAAAGCCCACATTATCTGTAAATAGATATTGCTAATAAGTATAATATATATTTAATTGGGGGGGGAGGTGTTGGGAGGGAGAACAACAAAACCAAGCACAGGAAGTTTCTGTGTACACTCTGAAAGCAGAAATTCTTGACTGTACCCACTGAATCGGCTTAGATGAATACGAAGCCATGTTTTGTTAGTCTCCCTAAGATAATTATGAACCATGAACTGCTTTTCAAGATCGGTGAAGACTGTATATCTGGGTATTTTCTGTATGCCAGTGACACCACAAACTATGTACACAAATGATATTTCTACAAAAGGCATTCAGCAGATGCAATAATATTTCCTCATAGAAATGGCTTTAAATAAGAAACAGAAAAAACTAATCTGAGAAAACAGTCCAAACAGTAAATGAAGAGGGAAAGATCACAGATACCTGTATCATGAAAAAGACTTTGGCTACATGGGAGACATGAGGTTGAGCAGCTGATAGGCTGCATACTGAACTTTCTGAGCTGATGCAAAATGAGACAATCGGCATCATTCTACCCAGACCACATCAGATTAGTGACACTGAACTCTAGCAAATTCAAGGCAATCATCCTCAAATGCAGAACCATGGCACATGAAGCCCTACCACATTTATTAGCTTTGCCCAATTATTTTCTGCTTCATGGTATATTTGTATTGCAAGAATGAGAGCTGATTTCACCAACCAAGGAGACATTCCCTACCTGTCATCATCTGAAGTATACAATATATTCATTTTGTAGGTATGAGAAGTGGAATCCTTCAACTCAGGAGACAATCCTTTCCTGTCATAGCTGATGTGTACAGCTAGCTCTGCACATCCTTCAGTACATTTGTTGGTGCCCATGGCATTGCCTGACACTGGTTGCATTCTGGTTACTGCTTACTGCAGCTATACTTCCTAAATCCTGGAGAAAAACCAGATAACCTGTAAAGTAGTACTTATCTGCATCTGACCTCCAGTTCTAAGCTGAACTCACTTATGACATAGGGATAAATTAAACTCACTAGCTTTGGAGAATAACTTCTGAGTTTTTCCAGTGAGCAATCAGATCTGAGAGCTAAGACTTACTGATAAAATCAAACATATGAAGCTGCAGCAAAAGCTATTTCACCACTGTCTTCTCAACTGCCAGTGAAATAAAAGGAACAGTATAGATTGGATTAAAACTCCCTACATTTAGTCAGACTAGCTAAACTTTCTTCACACTAAAATGAATTGCAGGTACATTCTAGCAAGCTAGGAGCCAGTCTTGAGTGAAAAGAAACATTCAGCAAAGGGCTGATAAGCCTTAGGTTTGTATGCAGAGTATGCAAAACACGGAGAACCACTGGAAGAGACTGAAGTAGTCTAATCTCTTTGTTTGCAGAAACACAGAGAAGTTAATTTGAGTGCAGTGAGAGAGCAACACATATCAATATGGCCACTGTGTGCTTGACAGGACATTGTACTGAGATGGAAGGGAAAGCGACTGCAAGCAGGGTTCCCATACAAAATGAGGGGTAAGACATGCTAGAGACAAGAACCTGAGGTAAGAGAACTGTCTTTGAGAACTGTCTTTGTGCTGAGTCTTTGATTTAAAAGCAACAGTGAGCCCCAGACAGCTGGTAAATAATACAGTAAAAGCAAGGAAAGGGAGAGATATCTTCAGTTAGTCCACAACGATGAAATAAATGCTAAGAAAAAAACCAGTGGTATGTTGCTGTGATGAGGATTAAGTAACATACCTGAATCTAATGTAGGGCCCATTTTACAAGAAGAAAAATTAACATAATGTGATAAACTGAGGAGATTCAACAAATCAAACCTCTGTAAGAGTGGATGTTTCCAAGCATCAGCATAAATTTCAAAATCACCCACAATAAAACATTTTAATGAGTGAAGAATCAAATCAGGAATCAGCGTAGATCATTAGGTAACAAATCAGAATGGTTGGCTGGTGATAGAAAATCTGAATGGCATGAACCAAAAAGCATGCTGAGGGAATAACAGTTTAAAATAAGGGTGACAAAAGCAGTAGCCAAGAGGAGAAGGACCATTAAATTTGGATAGACAGATCTCCACGGAGAGCATACATCACTAGGAGTGTCTCTTTTAGCTGGAACATACAGTGCTAATTCCCTTACACTTGGAACAAGGATAGAGAATTCAATTAAATTGCCTGGAAATTGGATATGTCTTCAGTAGTGCGTCCAGGATGTTCCTGTTATTTCATGTACCTCATTTGACAACACTGTAGGTGTCAAATGTTATGGGAGTGCTTGGAAGAATGTACTTTTTTGTTTGAGTAATAGTAAAAAACTGCCTGAAGATTAAGTAATCCACTTTATCATTTGGATTTTTTTAAAAAACAATCACTTTTATCCCAGACTTGTGGCTACTTCAAACAGCAGAGGGCTCTCTGTCAGATAGCTCGTCTGGGACTGGTGCCCTGGAGCATCTTCCCCATGAGTGACTGAAGACCCAAAATTAAGTTGGTTAATCACAAATATTTCTGAGACAGATGAAATATTGTATTGATGTAACATTTTTCACACAGACTCCACTGAAAGACTCCTCCAGAGAAATAAAAGTTCAAACCTGCCATCCTGTTGCTTCCCCGCCTCGCACTGGATCTTTCGGACTTTCCCTTGGGCATGGCCGCTCAGGGACGGTTTCCTCTCCTTGCGTGCTGCCGGGACAAGCTCAGGTCTCAGCAGCAGGAAGGCAAGGAGAGGACAGAGCTGCTGCTGCTGTTGGGAGCACGCTCCACCATCCACTGTTGGCCAGGCTGGGGTGGCCTCTGCTTTATAGGGATCCCTGTGCTGAGGTCACAGCTCGGTGCCTGGTGACACCTGTGATGTCACAGCCCTGTCACCCCACATCACTGGGACCATGGCGATGGCCAAGGCGGAGNCAGAGAAGTTGTGGACGCCCCCTCTCTGGAGGTGTTCAAGACCAGGATGGACCTGGCACTGAGCAGCCTGATCTAGTGGGAGGTGTCCATGCCTATGGCAGGGGGGTTGGAACTTGATGATCTTTAAGGTCCCTTCCAACCCAAACTATTTTATGATTCAATGATTCTATCTACTGTGTTCTATCCAGATAAGATGCCTTCCCTTACAACAGCTGCAATATATGTTTTCTATATCAAGAGAGATACATTTGGATCAGGTGCTGCATTAGATGATAGAGATCCAACACATCTCTTGAAGATGAAACCGTAAATATTTTGGTTTAGGGAATTTCCAAAATGTTATATTTCCTTAATTTTGGTATGGTTAGAGCTAAAGAGAGTATTCTTGCAGAGCTAAAGTGAGAGTTTGTCATTGAGAATCAACAAAATTAAAAATAGCAGAAGCAACTTTTGCTGCATAATTTTATTGGATAATTTTACCCATTTAAGTAGTTACAGGTGGTTGATTCAGATTCATATTATGGAGAAATACATTCATAGCTGACTGTAGGGAGATTGCAGTGGTGTCTTACCTAGGGCTCACAGTGACTGCAGAGCTTTTGCTAAATAATATTCCTAGATTTGAGAGAGTAAGTGCAGAGTTTTGTCCATATGTAAGTAGATACATTGAGAACTACTAATAAAAGTATCAAAAAATCAGCCTGTAATGCTGCCTGACAGATTATCAACCATGATGTTTTGCTTCAAATTTCTTTAATAAATAATTCTACATCATAAATACTGCTGCTGGAATTGCATCTCTTGGAGCTGAAATAGATCTATGAATATCCTTTTCAGAGTCATATGTTGTGATCAGGTAACATTCTGTAGATCAGCAACTAAATATTTTGTTTGCAGAATGACATGAAGAAAAGCATCATCTAAGTTACCCCTAAAAATGTTCACACCCTCTCCTAAATATTACTTTGATTTTCCACTTTGATCTACCATGAATAAATAGCTTACTATAATCAATCTAACTTTATATAAAAGGTCTACAAAAAATACTACTACATGGGAGAAGGGCAAGACTACAGATCCCTTCAGAAGTTGCATTTCAAAAGCCAAATTCAGCTGGAAACAGACATTTTTTGTATTCGGTGTCAGTCTTTAGTAACAAAGCCTTGCTCCAGTGATAAAAGGCTCCCTAACAGAACTTTAATTGAAACTTTTTATCTGAATGTTGCCTGAACCTCTGCTAAATGCCTCTTTCTTGCTTCAATTCAAATTTTCTTAATCTTCATTTTCATGTTGAATATTGGTACACTGTCTGCCTCATTATGCTAAAGAAAGATGAAGTGAGCTATTAACATGCTGAACAGCCTACGAGATGTTATGATATAGAATGTCATTCATTTTTATGAGTTTGCTGTCAGTGTGTGCTGCAATAAAGTTATAATTTCTCACTGACAATATGTGATGTCTAGAGTCACTGCACAATCCTTATTAAAATTTCAATAATTGTAAATCAAAGGAAAGCAAATACGTCTTTTATAAAATGGCCGGTTCTGAAAGTCAGGGAGTACAGAAGTGGTGGAATATAAACCAGAACATTTTTACTGTGCTATTTTAAGTCATCATCATCACAGTTTTTCTTCTTTTGCACAAGGCAGGCTGTGCAACTTGTCGGCATTACTGTAATAGCTAAGTACCATTCATTTGTTGCTCTTTACTGACTTTACCTTTATATGGCTCTGAGTGTCATCAGAACATTTCTGTAAATGTTTATTGAAACATTTATTACAGCTTTTCATCAGTAAAGGCAGTTACTTTTCACCAGCAAAGGTCTTTGGAAGCTGTTATGTACCTTGACAGTGAGAAAAGACAGAAGATGTTTCAGACATCTTATATACCTACCTGGTGAGCAAAATTTTCAGCACCTGTTTTTTCATGACTTTGCATAGTTATGGAAAAAGTGGTTCTGAGTTTGCTACAGATTCTTTAAAATGTCTTAAAGTGATTTGGATGGTATGCAGGGAAACTAATCCCAAAATTAAAAGTAAATATCTTCTTTCTCTCACTATGTGTGTAATGGCTAATGGAACCTTTACTTCTACTGCTATTGTTGTTGTTTCAAACCAGAAATGTAAAAAGTCTCTGTCACTGTCCAAAATAAAGATCTTTAATTTTGAGCTTCACATAACCTGGATAGTGAGAAATTAAAGCTGTTATAAAGCAAGCCGTCAAAATAACAGCTTTTTGAAGTTGTTAGGGACAGGCTGAAGAGTCTCAGTCATGTAATGCATAGGAATGTTTGAACTACATAGAGATAAGCCAATAGGCAAAAATATATTTAGAAATTCCAGTGTGTAAGATCACTTCTATTTCTTAGTCTATCCTTCATTATTCAAAAGTTAAGTCAAACATATTTATTTCATGAGTGCATCCTGCATGTTTTAAATTCACTAAGTCTACTAAAATTTACAGCATAGGAGCAATAATCAAATATCAATATTATCTGTATCCTTTCACATCAAATTTTCAGCCTCTGGGCTAGACTTCATCAATGCAGCAGGTATTTGTGCAGGAGCAAATGCAAAGCTCAGTCTCTGTTCTTGCAAGGAAATATTTGAGCACAATCGCACACCAAATGCATTTGAAAAGGTGTCCCTTCACACCATTATCATACAAACTTAAGAAATAATGCATATGGGTTCTCCCAAATTCTATTTATTTATTGCTAGACAAGTTTTATAGCTTGTAGCATAAGTCAAAGAACAGCTGTCCATATCTATCAGAAACCTCCCTGCTGGAAAAAATTCACAACTGAACAACCTAGCAAGAGAAAATAATCTCTACAATTGTTTCTCCAGCATTGCCTCCTCATTCACCCAGACTATCATATTGTGAGATTATGCCCTAAATATCAAGACAAAGTGAGAAAGAGAGATACTGAATGTTATAGCAAGACAAGACTTTCCCAGGAACATAAAGGAATGAGGTGTTCAACTCATGATGACCCAGTTCCAGTGAAAAATAGTCAGTTTTCAAGATGTCAGCTGAAAAAAACTGATCTAATGAAGGATGAGACAACTCCAGCAAGCTAGAATAGTTCAGCTGGTATAGAAATGTTTGAGATTGCTTTGGAAGAAAAAGTTCCAATGGCAATCAAAATTTCAATTCTCTTGCCACCTAAAAAAGCTGGAAATCTAAACTCATGGTCTGATTTTCTTTCATATACTTCACAGTTTACCAATTGATACAAAATAACTGAAAGCCTACTCTATGCAGTTAACCAGTGGGTGAAAAGATGATGATGTATTGGTGATTGTACTGACTGGCATTTTGACATCTAATTATGTGGAGGTAGCTTAAGTCCAAAATAAAAAGTCAGCAATTAGTACAAGTATACTACGATGCACACACTTCATCAGAAAGGAAGTTCTGACTTTGTAATAAAGCAATTTTCTTATTCCCTCCATTGTGCCTCTACTTGCCACATGCATAAGCCATCTGCCTGCCAAAGATGAGACACACCTGCAGTGAATTCTTCAGCAATGTGGAACTTTTCCTGTTTTCACAGCCTATTTCCTACTAGCTTAACTAATCATGACTCTCTGTCTGTATATCAAGCATTAATGTTTAAGGAAATAGTATGATGACCAGAATAAAAAGAGATCTAAATACTGGACTTACAAGGATACATATATTCTGTGACTCCTAATTTCTGAAACAAATGAGCATTTTACAAGATACATCAGCATCATATTTGCCTCTTAACAGAGAGGACTAAATCCTTGTATGGTCCTTAGCATTTAGGCCATCAAGAAGTAATCGCAGAAACAGCAACCAGATCTCTTAAGACTGAAGTACTTAGTATTCTTCCATTTAGCAGCAAGTTACAAAGTTTCATTTAAAAAGGGTAATTTCACCAATTAGCTCATCCTGCTCAAGCACACACATGCCATTGGGAAATACAAAAATGCCTTATTAAATCAAAAGATATGACGGCACTTCAAACTAGCACATGGGCATTAGAGATCAAAAATTCTCTATAGATTAATTCCCATGGCATCACAGGCTGATTTGGCTTGCCAGTATTACATTAGTAAAGCATCTAATCCAATTTAGAACAGGCCGGGAATGTTCCATCCATTATGGTATTTCTAGTGTCATTAGGAGGAGACTGATCGAATAAGCATCCTAAATCAGCCTGCAGCATGCAAGTAAATCACTGTGACTTGCCCAGCAAAATCTGTTTTCAGATAAAAAATAGAGAAAGAAAAAGGAAAAAAAAAGTCATATAATACAGAGAGCTTCCACCTTCTGGTTTTGATTTCTCAATGTTTGTGAACAGCAAAATTTTTTAGTGCTTTAGTACATAAGATTCTTCTCTAGCTAAGGTAGTAATGCAGAATATAGTGGATTTAAAGACATGAGAAGCCCCTTATTTTGTGATGAGCTTGTTTTCAAGGAAAACAGTGGGGAAAAAGCCCACAAGAAACAATAACAGTGTAAGCTGAATAAGGGCAGAGCATGATACAGCTCTCACAAACAGAATCTGCTGTGCAAAATTGGAGTAACCATAGTAATAAAATCTATCAAACGTATTACAAAGGCTGCAATGAAAAGGATGAAAAGAGTGCCCAAACTTTGTATTCGCACAAGAAGAAAAACACTCAAATTCATTCTGAACAGGTATACCTGAAAGAAAATCAGTTCTTGAATAAAGAAGTAAAGGTATGAGTAAAACGGTGGTGACAGTTCTTTGAGATGATGTAGCTATCAGAAAGATTTCAGAAAAGAGCTAGGCTGCAGATTTGAAAAGCTAGAAATCAAACTGAATAAAATCATCAAAATGGCATGTAACCTTTGCTGCCCTCTGAGACCTATCACATTCCACCAGCAGGTCTGAACTGCACTATTTAAGCAATCAGCCATAAAAAGGAAGCACAGCACCAATGCACAAGCTACTGAATCCCTGCTCCTCCTCAGCAGGATAAGGGCTCCCATGTGCATGCTTAAATTGCATTAGTTTAATGGCAAAGTTGCGCTGCTGTCAAACAGCTCTGAATCTTCTCCTGACCCTTTGCATAACAACTGAGTTAGAGAGGAAACTGCATTGATTCAGTGCAGAAACTAACCACAGAAAAAAAGTTTACAGGTACCCAGATGTGCAGAAATGGACCTGGCAGGACTGAGTTTTCCAGCAAATAGTTGTATACCTGGACCAAAACCAGATTTGCAACAGAGGAAAACGTACAGATCCAGTTCAGGGTGATATTCTTGAAACACACATGGTCATCATGTTCCTAGAAATTCCTTTCTTAGAACATCCTTCCTACCTTCCTGAAAATACTGCATGTTTGAATTAACCTTAGATTATTGGCGGATGGGATGGGATTTTACAACTAAACAAAAGTTTTATGCTTGCAGGTTCGCATTCTTCTAATGAAAACAAATTTACTTTCTATGTTTAAAGTAAAACAAACAGTCCTCTATGAAAGGAAAAAAAATCTGAAACAACAATCATTGCCTCAACAAAAGCCTAGTGCTGTGTCAAAGACAAAATTTGCAATGCAATTCATTCTGAATCCTACATAAATTTCTCTTCAATAATTACTTCCTCTCACAAAAATACACAGAAAATCTCATTCTTAAATCTGCAAGAAATAAAATGGGATAAATCCTGTCAAACCTAGCAATCTATCCTGAAACACAATGACAAACTTGTACCAAGCCTCTGCTATTGTTTTTCGATGTAGTTTTGATCCCCATAGGCCTGTCCCTGACAAACCCTTCAGATGGCACATTCAGCCATCTAGAGCCTGTGAAATCTGTTCCAGGCTGTGCTTACACTGGCTATACTGCTGCCAAGCATTATTATTGTTATTAATAGCACAAACCCAGATTGCAGCAGTAAATCATATTCCTCCAGAGCTGATTACTTATCAAATGTTTAACATCAGTGTAAATGACAAATGTACCTGATTAACAAAATTCAAAGGCTTGTTCTGAGGTACAAAGGCCTTAGCCTTGCAATCTCTCTAATGAACTTCCCTTCTGGTCCACAGTAGAACACGTCAGATTTACCAAATCAAATTTCTGAATAAAAGTGCAAATCCTTTGTAGAACTAATGAGTGAGCACGAGATCAAATTATGGCCACATGTTGTTTCTCTATGAAACAGTGGGATGATGAATCACATTTTGTTCCTTTCTTCCCTTTTGCGAGGCACACAAATATTTTCCTTCCTTATATTTTGCTCTGGTTTGGCTCAGTCAGGCTGGAAGAATCTAAGGTGAAGGAGTCAATTCTTCTTTGCTCTCCTTTGCCTCTCAAGAGGCAAGTACAGACCCACCATTCCTCTGTCCATTAGTGGTAGTCTAACTTGTGTATCTCCTTGTGTTTCCTTGCCACAAATCTGTTTTCCCTGACATAATATGAAACTAGAGTTTTCTCACTAATGTTAGGTCCTACCTTGAGGTGCTAAGGTGAATTAGAGCAGGGAGTCTATCAGTATTTCTGATAGACAATTGCACCTGCCACTAACTAACCTTCCCTAAAGCAATGACTTTCCAGGCACTGCACAATCGACATGATGCCTTGGATAAATGCCTGCAGAGGAAAGTCACTAAATTCAGGTCCAAACATTCAGTCCTTGACCATTACACTGATGAGGAAGGAGACTGATGTTTGAAGTCTTATCACTATAAACACATAATGGAAATTCCATTTTTGAGTGCTCACCTGTAAGATGGATTCTCATTGTTGAGTCCTACCAGCTGCCAGTGAAGTTCAGGGGAGCAGATGGTCCTCATGGTCTCCAAAACTCAGATGCTAAGTGGCACAACGTGGGCATCTGACAAAGAAAAGGCACAAGTTCACTGATCAACTTATTAATGAAGGAGAGACATTTCCTGAGATAGAAAAAAAAATTCTTAACCAGCCTTTATATAGTGGACAGTTCTAGCAAAAGAAAACAAAACAGAGATAAAACTATATTTTCTTCTGACGTGCATTCAACTAAGGGAAAGAGAGCATACCAGATACCAGATGTCTTCAGCACCAAGAAACTTCTCAGTCCCTAGAAGATTTCATATACAGTAAGTTGCAAGGAAAACTAAATGTTACCATGGCTAAGTCTGCATTTACTGAAATCTCTAGAGGCATTTGTTTCCCAAAGAAAAGCATTAAACAAAGAGGAAAAGTTTATGTTCCTTCAGACATCAGAAGTGCTGAATGTTACTTGTGATGGAGAATGTTTTTCTCATGACAGATGCAGCATTTCTAGTGAGTCAAGATGCACCAATTAAATGTTTCAACTGTTACCTAGAATTTTTCGAGCTCCCATGTATTCAAACTAGTAGCTGCCCTGAAAAGACTCTGCTGGGTTTGTGCTTGGAGAACACACACAAAAACTTTCTGACCAGCAGGGCAATTTCCTGGGGCAATATGCTGATCATCACTGAGCTGAAACATCTGCAGGATAAAGGATTGTGTCTGGAAACCCTGTTTGATGTCCATAAAATTGTGACAAAGTCTTTGCATATTCTGTTCAATGCTTTTTGTGTTTCAGCACTTTCTCACTGTACAAAGAAGCTCCAGTGGTCTCTTAAATGCGACTGGTAATTCAAAGTCCATGTGGGAAATCAGCCAGAGAGAAATAGTTTTCTTCTCCATGTTTTGCTGCTTTTCTATGAAGTGACAGAGAAGTTACATATTTGCCATCTTTGCAGGGTTTCCCCTTGCAAACCAAAAAAGGAAAGAGCTTGAAATAATATTTCTTTTACTATTAGTACTGTTTACTTTAGAGAGGCTTAAAGCTGCTTTAAATCTGTCATGTTGCTATCTAGATAGGCATTTTTTAAACTACATACTATTAACTTTTGAAACTACAGCAATGTAAAGTCTATTGTATCTCAAGATGAAGTCTGCAGAGCTGTCAAAGGTGCTTTTCCTCTGTGCTAAACATGGTTTGAAAAACACTGCTAGCTAAAGCATTTGCTGTTATTTACAAAGCACTGTCTGCCAGAGACTATAGAGAAAAACACAAGACTGAGGCCTCAATACAAATGCACTCAGCCCTGGTAACAGAATTCACATAATCACAATCATGAAGGGAACTCACTGGAGACAGAACACTAAGTATAAGACACCTGAGTGAAGGAATAGAGAATGCTAAATAGAGAATTGTTTCTGAAGTCTTGCCTTCCTCCATGAATATCTATTCCATAGAGCATGGTACCAACAAAAGGGTGCCCAAGCTAGCTCCCTGGGACTCCTCAGTGCATCACTTCACCCTCATCAAATTGCTCTGCTGATAAGCACTGTTGATATGTGATTTTTAGTACACCAGCTTTTCCCAACATGGTTGGTGCTCTGCCCAAACCAATCCACTTAATTTACCCCTGATGACCCTAGTCCTAATCTTATGAAACCTTTCTGTGCACTGAATCAGATCCCATCTGAGAGGTGAAGGACGCCTCAACTTTGAACAGAGCCTGCAGTGTGGATGCTGGTCATTTGACAATGTGCCTTTGATCTTCCTCAGCCTGAAGAGGCCATAAAGATTAACCTCACATCATCTAAAGCTATGTTTTTAGCTGCTCAAATGTTCTATAAAAATTGGGAGCAGCCCTACTACTACCAGAGCAAACTTTTCACAGCAGTAGCCATCACTAACTGACCTCAGTACTAAGAGAGTGAGCTCATGTGCTCTGCACACGTTTTCATTTTGGACAGCCAAGCACAAGAACACCTTGTCTGTCTTTCCAGAATGGCTGCAGGAGGAAGCAAATGCTCAGCTCAGCCAAAATGGGCAAACTGCCTTTCCAAAGGCGCCAGAGCTCCCTAGGCATTGAAGAGGCAGAGCAGGGCTTTTGTGCCATTCAGTCACTTGTGTTTTCGTGTCTTAGTACAGAACTCTTTTTGATGGACTTAAAACACTTCCAAAATGAATGAGCTAAATTTCCAGCCACTGTAACCTGCCAGACATTTTCTCTGGCAGCAAAATCCCTCTCAGTTCTGCAGACACTGTTCAGCATACAAGATGGTTCTCCACTGCTTTTACAGGCTGGGCTACAATGACATGTACATTTGGAAGCAGACATCAGTAAAAGGCCTTGATTTTCATCCTTCTCACTCCTCCCAGCTACCAGAGGACAATCTGCTGGTTCTCTCAGTACATGTCAGGTGGTTGCCAGTACTCTCAGTTAAGGGAGAGGGAAGTAAAATCCATTTGTGCACAAAGGTGGAAATACCTGTGAAAGGACCAGAGATTTCTTAGGCTTTAGCAGCTCATAAGGTTTAATTTTAGAGTCATTTGAAGTACTTACAAGTGCCAAACAAGCTCTAATCCCTTAATTGCATCATATAAACTTCAGTTTACCTGTATTTTTTAAAAAACAGTTGAACATACTTAGTGATGGAGCTGGAAAATCAATAGCAAAAAAATTCCCAAAAAAGCAAAATCATCATAACAGGAATTTTAATGACCTGATTCAGAGCCACTGGAATTGAGCACTCCATCTAACTCCATCACAATTTGCTATCTGAAAACATGGCTTACAGCTAAATTAGGAAGATGTGCATCATAGTCTTATAATGCAGAGTTTAGCGGATATTAAGGCCAGGTTAAAAAGATGCAGCTATGAACCTACTGATTGCCTTACCTTTCTGATCAAGATGTGCCAAAACGGCAAGGGTGCTTTGTCAATGAAAGGGAGATTGAGAACTCCCTTATGGGAGGCCACACATACTAATCCTGTTTGTCTCGGTTGCGAAAGAATTCTTTAAACTTAAAGCATTTTAAGGATTTAACAAGTGAAGCAGTTTCAAAGCTGGTAGATTAGTACTACACAATCAGACTCATATTAATGGGCATGACAAAGCTCAGCTTGATGTTTCAGGCAGTGACAGTTTACACGTTTCTGTGCCATTCCACTCACAAAACAGAGATGAATAGATTGTTTTACACGTCTGTGAATTGCTTCAGAAGACAAGAGTTAGCCCTGTTGCCTGTTTTCAGATGAATCCTACTCTACTTGTGTTCATCACAATGATGTTAACAGGATTGGCAATGCTATGCAGGTTCTTTACAACTTGGAGAATATCTTGTTGAATAGATTTTTAGAAGTTTATAAAGAAAACCAGCATAGATACAGTTTGAGGACATATTTATCATAAAAATAGATGCTAAACTCTGTTACTAGCAAGGGCAACTGAATTTCCTGGAGCCTTCAGTAACTACTATATCATCTTTGAGTACCAATGATTTTTCTCTTAACAAGATAAGCTAAAAGAAGATTCTGATGCCAAGTTAACCAATGTTATCATTTGTGGTCACTATTAAATCTTAGGTTCTCTTGCCTTTAGCAGAGAAATTTAAATCACAGTAGGAAAAACAAGGTTCATTTCAACAGTTGTTTAAAAGAAAAATGGAAGAATTATGAAATAGCAGAATAATCTGTTCCTTTTTTAAAGTTGAAACAAGGAGAGCTTCAGAATTAAGCAAAGAGGGCGTGGGAGAAGCATTAAAAAGAAGTTTTCCTCCAAGTGTAATTATTTTCTTACATTGTCATATGGAAAGAAATTTAAACAGCTCTGCTTGTTACCTGGGTTCCTAATCAGGCATAAGAATATTAAAATCCCACAACTAATTGAGCTCTGAGCCCTAGAACATAGCATTTGTTCTCATTAAAACAAAGCCTTAGTTGGGATGCCTGGAAAGTCAGAGCCAAATGGACCCTTAGCTATGCAAGTAACATGCTGCCTACAGCAAACATACCTTAGAATAACACCAGCGGGGTAGTTTTGAGCTCTCAACTATATAGTACCTTATCTTTTATACCTCTGAACCTTAATAGAACATTATTGTGAACTGTACATTTTTTTCTGCTTTGGGGTTCAGATTAAGCCTTTATGCTAAAAGAAACATAATTGGAAAAATACTGTCATTTAAAAGTTTGAAATTATCCCACTCCAGTATTTATGACACAGGGTAGCTTATCTACAATAGTTCATTGATTAGTAATCAGTCCAGATTTTTCAGTGTATTTCTAGGATCCTATAAGCACACTGACCCATGACTTAAGATGATAACTTACTCTAACTATAATGTAGAAGATGAGTTCCTAATGACAGAGGTTGCTGGTTCTGTTAGAAACGCTCCACCTGTCCCAACAGTAAAGACTTTTTCAAAATTTCCAGTTCTGCAGAAAAGATTAGACTTTACTGTCTACTTAAATTTTGGGAATGCAATGAACTGAAATACATGCTGAAATATTATTTCCACCCTTGGATACCTTATAAATAAACCACTTTGGGATTATGGACTCAGGATCACAGACATATCAGAACTTTTTCCTTTGGCTACATTTCTGCACTCAGCTTGCTAATAGCAGATTTGCAGGAGCATAACCAAAGACTGAATTTGCATAGTCACATACATCTTCATGTCTTTGAACAAAAGCAGTCTTTTGATAGGTTAAATTACAGTTACCTGTTTGTATTTGTTCACAGTGCTACAGTGAGTCTTTGAAGAAATAAGCTGACTGGGCTGTCTTGGTAAGTTGAAGATTCACATTGCAACAATGTTAGAAATAAATATGATTTTAAAATGCCATCAACTTATTTTTTAAATTATTGGGTGCATTTTGTATATCATTCTGAGTGAAAGGCATGATGCAAAATCACTTTTGCCAGCAATTTCTAATAAAGATGCTGGTTTGAGGTAACATTATAAACTTATAGTGTACTGGGACAACGTAATAATATGGCATGTCAAATTTATTGTAGCTGTAGGCAAAGAAAAATGAAGAAGAAAGAACAGCTCCAATATAGTATAACAGCACAATAAAAATTTGCTCATTAAGTTTCATAAATTCCATTACAAAGTTTAATGCATGTGTTTACATTGCTCATACAGACTGCAGCCTGTGTTACAAGGGTATCAGCTGGAAATTGCTTCACCGTACCAATTTTCATCTAAAGGCTTTTAAATAATTATGTCAAAATAAAGGCACTAAATGTAAGCCTTCACAGTATTTTCCCAGATCCTGAGCATATCCCTATTATTGGGAATATGGTTTGTAAAACATCCAAATCAGATTGTCACACAGAGATTTCCAGCAGGAGCTAAGGGAGTTAGGCACTCAGCTCCTTGCGAATTTCAATGAGTCAGGAGCATAACATTTCCCTTAGGCTCCTTTGAAAATCTCAGCATAAATATTAATAACTAACTTTTAACAAGCATTTGGTCATTGGTTTCAATCATCTCAAATACGCCAATAGCTATGTCCTTTTCCCCACAAAGTTCTTCTCCCATGTGCATGATTTTGGGAATTCTCTTATATTCACAGTATCACAGGAAGGATCTTATATGTTTCTCCTGTTATTCAGGGCCAGCAGAGTTTACATACACTAGTTATTGCTAAGATCTTTTGTGCCATCTTTTGCATCTGCTTAAGATGTGGTATTTTAAGCACAACAGTTCATATTTTGTAGTCTGACTGCTATTACTCAGACACAAAACATAGGAAAATCAGAAATCAGAACAAGACAGTATAGATACTCTGATCACTCCATGAAGACACATATCTCATAAAAATGTCAAGTGCTGATTCTTGAAAAAGCATTTAAATGATCTCCAGTTTCATTTTAATTTATAAACAAGAGCTATATTATATTATACCTGTAATTCTAATTTTGCTACTAAGACTTAACACTTTGGATTTCATGCAGTGCGTGATGCTGAGAATTGTGGATTTTTATTAGAAGTCACCTCAAATGCTCTGCCCAGGCAGTAATTGTCCAAGTATTTGACATTTATGCACTGGTATATCCAGGTTGTCATGCTGTTACATGTTATATAACCCAAAACCTGTACCTGTACAGATATTTTGCAAACAGAATTCATAGCTGTGTATGCTCCATTCTGCCTTCTGTGTCAGAGAAGGAACTGCCTTCAGAAGTTAATTTGGCCTCAAATATGGAATTCATGTCAAGTGAAATGCAACACCTTAACAATTCAATGCTGATGTAGCCTTTGTTATCTGCTCCTTCTCTTTCTTTCTCAGGGGCATATTGTTTTCTGCAGGCCACGGATACCACTGAGAGCGCTCAGTTTGGTAACTGCGGGATGATGAAATCACATGTAAATACCACTCTGTTCACCCTTAGCTCCTCTGGCTGACCCCTCCAGACTCAAGTTTCACCCCTCCTGAGGTGAAGGATCAATATCTGATCTTTAAGAAGGTGTAAATCCCGTTTTTCCATTATCATTATTTTTACAGTTTCTGCTGAATAAATGTTCTTGTTGTTTGATACTATCCTTCCTCTCTTCCTCCCCCCATGCCACTCTATCAATATATAAATTTCAAGATGTAACTCCATTTATCCTTCTGTTTGGTTCCACAAGGGGTTGACCTTGTATACTGCAGTCACAGCTTGAAGTCTTCACATGTATCTTGTTAAACATGAAACAGTTTATCTAGCCCACAGCCTGCAAAATTCTGCAATGACAATGCCCTACAAACTGGTTTACAAATATAGTGTTTCTTTAATCATGCCTATAGAAATCTGGCACCTATTATTACCTTAATAGATTCAGCTTGAATTATAATGTTTATTATAATAATGTTAATGTGAAACCACATATAAAGCATATAAAGACACATATATTTTCATTGAATAATACTGGTAGGAGATTCATGACTGCTGCACATGCACAATAACTAAGATTGCAGTGAAAAGCCAGTTCAGACTCATCGTAATTCTGCATATCCCCTTTAAATCCAAAGAATTGTGTCTGCTCTCACTCGAGACAAATTTTGGTTTACAAAAATCAAATATTTGCTTTGATATTTGATTCTTCCATCAGTTCTGCTTTTATCCTGTTTAAACTTTTATCTATGATAATAAAGGTGTAATAAAAAATAAAAAAAAAAAAAATTATGGAGGATTGTGAGAAAAGCTGATCAAACATATTTTAAGTTAATAATAGAATCAATATATGATTTCACATTCTGTCAGCTCCAAAATTGGACAAGCTATTCTTGGTTCCCAACACATGTAAAACATATTTCAAGGGAAGTGGTGTAAATATTGAACCATCTTGCCTGGACATAAGACAGCAATCTGCCAGTACATTCACAAATGACGCAGGAAAGGACGGGATAGAGCATAAAAGCCTTACAATTCAATGGGAATTATTTAGACTGCACAAATAAAAACTTCCTATTAGGGCAGTTAGACATTGAAAGAACTACTGCAGAGCTTTTAAGAAGAGACAAGGCAAACATCTGCCAGAAACACTTACATTTTTAGTTTTGTTCCTACTCAGGGATTTGGCTGAGATACTTCCACATTCCTGCTAGTCGTGATTCTATAGTTGTTAAACAGATCACATGCTGACTAGGAGCGTTACCAGGAGGGAACTGCAATCATGCAAACAACTAAGTTGAAAATTCTGCTTTTTGTACTGAGGCACATGAAAAGTCCCTCAAAAGTAACAGAATTGCCAGGACTGCAAAAGTAGAGCAGACCTTCAGGGAAGTCTTGTCACCAGAGCTGTTTGTGAGCGGCAGGGGCACTAGTGTGTGGTCTGAGCCTGCCACGCCATGGACTGGCAGATACGTGCAGCTGCGGCTGCACCGGAGCAGTGGTACTTTCTTCTGCCCTGCAGCTCAAAGATTCAACAGAGGGACAGCAGGGCACATGAAACTTCTGCAGCAGAAGCTTTCAAAGCTCCTCAATTCTTTTGCAAAAAAACTGCATTGAGTGCGTTATGTTCAGGGACCTGGCAGAGGGCTCTGCACTACCTTAACTAACAGAATAAGTCAACTACAAATAGGAGTCTGTTGCATTGAGTACCAAATGTAGATAAGATCTCAGAGGACGAGCAAATAGGTTACAGAATATTTAGGTAGTTAAGGTGATTTCAAACAGCCTTGGCGTGATGATCTTCATCATAGAATAGGCGGGCAACAAGCTAAATAAATCACAGAAGTGATTGTCTATGGGAAATTGGAGAGAGAAGGATTCGCTAGTAGGATAAAACCACACCTAATATTAAAAAATAGGGCGAAATAGTAGATGGAAAATTTTATCAGATGTATAGTTTCACATCAGCTCTTGGGAAAAAAAAAGAGGAAGCAATAAAATTATTTGTAAGCACCTGGAAGATAACAAGAAGTAACAGCTGACATGGATTTTGCAAGAATAAATATATCAAGAGATCTCATTTCCTTCAATAACAGGGTAAGAAG
The DNA here is from genome assembly GCA_013400935.1 of Turnix velox. Classification (NCBI taxonomy): domain Eukaryota; kingdom Metazoa; phylum Chordata; class Aves; order Charadriiformes; family Turnicidae; genus Turnix; species Turnix velox. Next base: position 489,134 of record VZTY01027442.1, on the reverse strand, counting down.
GCAACCATCTAAGGAAGAAGCTGATCTCTATCCTGGGTCTGATTCTATTCAAGGTTTTATCAAGGAGAAACACTTTCTGAGCTTACAGATGACACCAATGAGGGAGGGCCTGCAGGGATGCCAGAGGATGGGAACAGAAATTAAAATGATTTTGACTAACTGAAGCAGTGGTGTGGAAAAAAAATTATGATAGAAGTAATTAAGGACAAAGATAAGGGCTTGTTGGTGCTTATGCAGGAACAGTCAAAGGCAGAAATACAGGACTGAGAAGAGCAAAAAGACAGATAGTAGATCATAAAATGAGTGTGAGTGAACTATATTATGCAACCAAAACATAAAAATGCAATTGCTACATGGATTATAGGTCAAGAAATTTGGGTAGGCTAGTCCAAGGACAGAAATTATGAGGGGAGAGGGGGTTTAAGAGACAGCACATTGTTGAAGCATGCAAATGACAGTTGCCCAAAATGTTTGGGTCCAGATGCATGGGTGTCATGGGTGTACAGATTGGCCTTTTAGCTTTATCTTTCTATGATTGAAGGAAATGTATTAGTTGGCATGAGATTTTCCAAACCCTTTAATTTTTACTATAGGTTCACATTGGACAATAAAGTCTCCACTTTCCCCTTTAAAAGTTATTATTTACTTCAATTCTATAGGAAAATATATCCATTTCTTACTTCCCAGTGAGCAGTGGAATCTACACAGTAAAGCTGACAGAATTTTTGTGTTTGTATTAACATAAAATATTTCAAGCTGTTCACAGATTGAATTTAATCCTCCTTTCAATAATCCAAGTTTAAAACCTCATTTCAATTATCTCTGTATTTTGTAGAATCCCTCAAATGATTCAGCACTGCAATATTTTATGTGTTATAATTTAAAACTCAAAAGTTATGAATGGAAGCAGATTATATCTTATTAAAATGTTAATTCTAGTCCTTTGAGATAATTGCGACTACAAGCAATTGGTTAATGTGTCAGAAATAAACACTGTCAAAAATAATTGAACTAAACCCAAGCATATGGATGTCATTCACTTTAGAGAAATGACAGGAAAGCAGAGTTATAAGACTGATTTTCAACATGGATACAGGTAAAGACCTAGTTCAAATAAACAATTTTTTGTACACCCCTTTATAGATATATATATTCAAAATTCCAGATTTAATTTTCCTTATATATTGAGCTGTAATTCCAAGGCTTAACAACACAAAATGGATGAGCAATGGAGAAATGCCATTTTCAAGTTACCTTAATGTGACAATTGGCACAGTAAAGGAAGCACCCACAGCTAGATAAAGCCCCAACCAACTACTTGTCCAGCCCTGCTCTAACCAGATGGTGACCAAGCAACAGAACATTTGGTGAAGGATTTGAGGCTGTCCAGAATTATCTCCTTACAAGCAGACCTAGAAATCCCTAGAAAGGGACTAAGTTCATTCTTCACAATTCTTCTAGCCAACATAAGCAATGCTAGCTCATATAAGACAAGGTGTATTGCCCTGGAGTTGTATTGTTGAACATCTTCACTCAGACTTACTGGAGCTATTCCCATTTAACATGGCATCAAATCAAGATCTCCTTATTCTCATGAGCAGATGCACTGCAATCAATTACATTACTCATGTGAGTAAGCAGAGGAGAACCTGACCTTTAGAAAGATAACAATAGATACTTTCCAATTAATGTTAAAGTAGGAGTATATAAATCAATCCTAAAAAGCTCTTTAGATAATACTATATTAACTCTTCACTATATAAATCAAATCAAATGACATCCTGTAGAGAGGGGTCTGAGGTACTGTACCATTAGTGATCAAAAATCTGGTCATCCCCTTCTGGGATTCATTCAGCTGACTGTTTTTTATCCACAAAAAAGTCAATGAGTCACTGGCTAAAGCAAAAATCAAGGGTGAAAATATATTCCTGTGATGCATACAAGCATGAATAGCAAAAAGTCAACTGGAATATTTATAGTGAAAGACTGAGGTGTTTAAGTTCACTGTTTAGAAATCCACGCAGTACTGTCTCTCCTCAACTCTAGTTTTACGTTTGCATATATTTTTCCTCAAAATCTCCACTTTAAAAAACCCCACACACACACTGTTGTGCCTTTTTCCACTGGAAAGATAACCTTCAGAATGTAAATCAATGCACTCTTGCCCTGGTAATCCAGTCTTGCAGAAAGCTGTCTCCAGCTAAACTATATCAGCAGAAAAAGGCAGAGAAGCCTTCACTCTTCAGTACCATATTCACCCTAGTGAAGCTCCCACTTAAAATCCAAGCTACAATACTTAGAAAAGCAAACTGGAAAGCTCAGAAAATCCAAGAATTCTCTCACAGACTGCTTCAGATCTCTTGTCAATCCAAACACATCAACTAAGTTGAATCATTATATCAGTATGAAGCATCAAACCTTTAAGAAAGACATTAAAACACTGGCATATTTTGACCTTTGAAAAACCTGGTAATGAGGTACTAATTCTTCCTCATCACTCTAGCAACTATCAGGCTAGTGGGACTGTCCACGTGGAGATTTGCAAGCACTGGACATTGGTCAAATGTGTATAATGGAAGTGACCACAAATGAGAAAAAGCTGTGTTCATACCCTGTCCCCACTTTTGGTTTAAAGGGAGCAGCTATCACAAATGTGGTTTTCCTGAATTTGCACATGAGGCCATGCAAGTACTGTAAAAGTACTGCACACAGGAACATTCGTTCTCTGGCACTCAAGTTTTTGCTAGACAGTTTAAGAAATTACCACAGAGTTGTAATCTTCATTTAAAATGTACCTTGAAAGAATTATATTTAAGAAATATGCATGGCACATGGCAAACTTATGGCAACAGGTCTAATGAGCATCCTGAGAAGATCTCATTCTGCAAAAGAATAAGGTGGTCGTGTACTTCCAAGACCAACTGAATTCCTGCCATACTGTGAAACACTTGATCCCCATCTCAAGCAAAGTAGTTGCTACTCTTCTCACCGATTTCGTTCTCCTCAAAAGATGCAAAAAATTGTTTACTTCCCCTCATAGGACACTGTACCACCCTCAAGGATTTAATTATTGATTCTTCTGTGCTTACTGTGATCAAACCTATCTTGTAGATACTCTCATTTATGTTACATTGTTTGAAATGGCACACTGATAATCAGTAGAGCCCACATGCTCTACAAACCCATAAGCATAAGGTGATGATGACTCCATCAGATTCCTTGATAGAAAACTGAAAGTGTCTTCATTTTTAAAATGTTATATATAAAACAAATGAACTTTTCAAAATTACAGTATTCTAAGACAGCAGTGAATCCTAATATGGTGAGACACAGATTCCTAAGGTCAGCTTTACAAAAATGTCCTGGGGGATGCCTGAATGTATTATCTCAAGAACTTTAACCTCTCACTTAGGGCCTACTGCCCATCACTCCACTATCAATCCATTTCTAACATTTTACTTGGCTATGAACTTCTTGGAATGACAAGATGATTCATAATATACAGTAAGGCTTCCAGGAAGCTTTTTCACTCAAAGCTACAGGGTAAGTGAATCAGCCTTTTGCTTTCTCCCAGGAACTACTTATCTTCAATCTTTCAATTAAAGGTCAAAAAATGAAAGACGACAGCCCAGTCATCTATTATGCTTTTCCCCCTTTCCTATTGTAAAAGGCTCTGTTTTTTACACAGCTGTAGCTCAACCAGTTTGAAATTGTTTTCATTGGTAGAAATGCAAAAAATAATTCTGCAAAATTAAAGAACAAAATCTACAGTGACAGCAATTTCTCTTGTGTCTCTTTTGGTCATTAAGTATCCTGGATCACCCTCATAGAAATAAATCCAAAGCTTTTATCAGAAGTTAGCAAATAATATTTTTTGAGAGTCAAACTGAAGATAGGTTTAAAGAGATGTATTTCTCCCACTTCTGCTTTATTAGGAAGGAGAATGCAAACTCAGAATTATACGATTACAGTGTAGCTCTGCTGTCTGAATTTCAGTGTAGAGGGGAACTGGTATTGCATTTTATCTGACATGCACATAGAGAAAAGGAGTGGAGGATGTGGATTAGCATACTATGCCTATTTCATTGTAGCCCGAAGGCCCTGTTGTACCAGCTAAGTCAGAGCACAGATGGGTCACCAGGCAGGCACAAGTCTCATTAAAGAATACCCTTGGCATCAAAAGTCTCCGTGCAGGTCAAAGAACCATCTCTGCTTGCTCTGTGCCAACTCTAGTCATAAGTCTAACACAAACACAGAGTGATTTTGAGGAAAGAGAAGAATCACTAGAGAGAAAAGCACATGAACAAGAAATGAAAACAAAAGTAAGGAAAAGATGAAAAAGTGACCAGGTCAAACCAAAACAATTTGAGGTTCCCTTTTACATAATCTCTTCTTTGAAAAAATATTATTTCAGGTAAATCAAAAAACATCTGGTTTCAGACAAGAAAAGATTATTTCATCTAAGCCAATAAGTTTACCTACTCTTATGTAAAAAGGGATTTGTGTTCTCATAAAAAGTATTCCACCAAAAAAGAAAGTTGAAAAGCATTGCTTTTAAAAAATAAAATAATAATGTTTTGGTCTTTTAAAAAATTTCTCATTATATCCTCAGTTTTATTTGTACTCTTCAGAACTTGGTCATTACCAAAATAAAAGAAAATCCACCCTGTTGTACTATCACACCCACTCGATCAGTCATTTACAGCTGGGCAAAAGCAGGTAAAACTCTTTAGGCTGGAGTCCATGCTGCACATGGCTCATAGCAGGTTAGGCCAAGCTTTGAATTTCCACACTGGCTCCAGCTCATCCTTGGTGAGGTTTCCCTCAAGCCTCAGCCAATTCCTGAAACTGTAAGCAAGTCTGTCCCTGTGCCCATGTTAGATCAGGGATAAATCAACCCATATTGCTGCTGGCTGGTATATGGAAGATCATAAAATAGCTTCTCCTTAGTATCACCATTACCTGGAAGCAAGAGACCCCCACCTGTTGTTGTGCAGTGCCAGCCATCAGTTGCCAGACACCCTCCTCCAGGAAGGAACGGCCAGGGAAAAGGCTGTGAGTTAATTTACATCTGTTTAGCTATGGATACGGTCTTGCGAGACTTATTGTTTGCTGGAGCATTATCAGCTTATTTGATAGATGAGTGCATTAAGAATTACAGAAGCCAATTGCTGAAACTGCCAGCAGAGCTCTGTGTGGCACTGAGCCTGCACTCCAGAGGGTCAGCTCCTTCGGCTGCTGCCCCCTCTCACTACCCATGCCCATCTGAACTTGCTGTGTACGGCTGCATTCAGTACAAAGGCAGTATCTGGGGAAGAAAAAATGATTAATGGATAATTCAGAATCAAATTGCAAGCACAAGATTAAATTTCCTTTATGAATGACACAGTGTGTTAGCGTTAGCAGCTATGTCACAAACCAGCTCCTTTTTGCTTGCTCATTTCAAAGCCAATAATGGGACTAACAGAGCATGTGCGACAAACATTTGCTTTCTGCAGCTCCTGACATGGGTTCGGCTCCATGTGTGCATTTAACAATGGAAGTGTTCAGGCAGAGGCTGCCTATTTGTCACCTGGCTACCTTTGCACACTGCTGCACCATGATATAGATGAAACAGAGCTGTTTGCTCCCCTTCAAAGAGGGAAATGTTCTTTTAAATCAGCAAATGATCCTTGGCACAATTAAAGGAAAAAGTCTTTAAAAAGAAAATAATTCGTCTCTATGACTTGAAACAAGTCATATTCTCCTGTACTAGTTCTTCTCTGTTCCTCAGCCACCTCTGTTCCTTGCACCTTGAAGTGTGAGGAGGACCTGAATGCAGAGTGAAAACTGAGGGAAATTCCAGCATCCACAGTAGAATTATCCATCATGTTTCTTGCACTTCTGCATTCACTTTTCCTGATATTTTAGAGTCTAAAATATGCTACAGGCTCTGTCAGCCATGTATTCAAATCTATGCAATTATGATTTCTACATGTTTCACTGAGATTTTTGCATGCTGATATGGCTTTTTAGGGGTTAAAATTATTTGTTTCCCATAATTTGTTGATAATTTCCCCACCATATTTCTTGATGTAGCAAAATCCTGTTTGGTTCTCCTGAAATCAATGGAACTGCAGATTTACATCATATGCCTCTGGCTCCTCTCTTGACAAGAACAGCCTTCTTCTCTGAATTGCACAATTAGTAAAAGTTCAGACTACTGAACTTTTCAGAGCTCACAACAACACTTGACTAATATCAACATGTCATGGAACAGGAATCAGAAGGAATATTTTGGCCTAGTGTCCTTATTAGTTTTGCATGTTGTGAGACTAAAAAATAGGAATAAATTACAAAGCTCCTATTTATTGCAGTAGAACTGGACTGGTCCCATTACCATCATGCAGTTCTTTCCAAGTGTGACCTGACCTCATGCAAAATGCAGCCACTGTCCTCAGTGCTCCAAACGGGTCTGTGAATGGTGACACTGCAGCAGTTCCCCAGTGTCCTATGGTCTAAAACACCCTGCACCTCATTCTGCAAAATCAAAGCCTCAGTGTTTTTTTGGGAACAAATCCCCACACTTCAAACTAAAAAAACTAATCAAGACTGAGTTTGAAAGAGCTTCTAAGGACCACAAAAGAGGCTGGAAAGACATGTAAGATTCATAACAGCCTTTCAAAAGTGGCAGATATCTGAAGGTACAAGTATGGTAAAGAGAAAACTCCACATCCTCACATTTCCAGCTGATTACCTAGCTTCATTTTGACAGCATACTAAAAGTCACATCTCCACAAAACAGAGTTTCAAAAGACACAACACATCTTATTTTTCTAAGATACTGGAGAGAAAGGGGTCAAAGTTTTCCTCAGTGTGACTCTCAAGATATCAAGAAAATTAAAATAATTATCCTAGGGATTAAGTGTTTTGAAATTCTAAAGGAATGCTGCCTTGAATGAGAAAGAAAGATAGACAAGATGCAAAATTATCTCAGACAAGTCGTACCATAGGTCAGAACTATGGCAGGATAACGAATAAAGAGTTTTGCTGCCTCTTTGGAGCCCCCTATTTAGTAAACATCTTGTTTAAATACAATAAATGCAACGGAAAACATCCTTGCACTTTCCTTATACCACCAACAGAAGTGTCTACCATTCTAAACAGGTATTCAAAAACAGTAAGTAGTTGTGCTCTGAAACTCTTCCAGATTCAGGCTATCACTTACACTGAAGCTTATATTATGGTTGAGGAATGGAACATTTCCAAAACAAGTTGAACATTAAGGAAAATGTACAGACTGCAGATGCATTATTAGCTGTAACAATGCTGAGAGGATTCATAGAGGACAAGAGGGCGATATTCTATTGCAGGATTATTATTGCTGCGTAAGTATGAGCATGAAAATGACCATGGGTCAGATACACCACACTCTGCAGGCGTGTGTAATTGCACTAGCAATTATCTTCTCCCTAGCACAGTCTAAATCCAGGCTCACCAATTGTTGCAGTCTTCCATATAGCATTATTTTATCCCATCTTGCTAAAACATTTTATTCTTTTTGATAATGAACACTAACAATACAGACAAAGCTTCTAAGTGTACTGTCAGTCCTTTAGTGCTAATAGATAACACGGCTGCTGTAGGCTTGCTGTCAACTTTCAGAGCTCTTAAACATAGAGAAAAGGCAAGGCCACTCCTAGAACCAGCCTTTATTCACAGGGAAGACACTAGCAGTACAATATACAAAAGGTTTGTCTTTATGGAAAGAACTTCATGTTTACTTGGAACTGAGAAGTCGGCTGTGTACCACTTAGATATTCCGCACATGACAATCATTGAGCCTTTCTCTGAGTGAATATTTATACAGCAGGTGGCATTGTTAGTGAATGAAGAGCTACATAAGTGTTGAGTGACTCACTTTCCTAAATATGAAGTTGAAAACTCTTTGATCTGACATTTCCTGCACTGCCATTCCATTCTGAGAACAAAGTAAGAACTACTTGGAGCAGCATGAGTAAGGAAGGTTTTCAATGAGTTTTAATGAATTAGCGTGTTTTGCTGAACAGCTTTGTATCATGTTCTCGGCTACAGCAAAAGATATGAATGGCAGTGACAGCTCAGTGCACACTTTCCCAGATCCTGAACATCATTGTGTTTTGATGGGCCAGAAAAAGTGATTTGTGAAAAGCACAAGCACAGTCCTTGTTCCAGGACGGAATTTTTTTTTCTTAAAACATAAAAAGGGCTAGATGGGAATCTTTAATTATACTTTATAAGGGAGTGTTTGGGAAATATAACCTGAGCCAGCTGTGCATCATCTGCCTCCTGCCAGCCAGAGATGGGAAACCCACTGGTAAATCAGGGGTATATGGTGTTCCAGCAAGCCCCAGAATGCCAAGAGAGTCCCCATAGGGCTCATTAGCTGGCAACATTTCCAGCAGCTCCTTCAATAACTTCTCCCCCTGGTGATGTTGGAAGCCTGGAAGCACAGACAAGCTAAACTCCCTCCCCATAGCTGTAATGTGCCCCAAGATTTTGACTCATCAGACTGTATTCATGTAACATCAGTGTCCCTCTTCTGCTTTTCCCTTTTTCAGTGAGAGTTGTACTTTGAGAGAAATGCTGTGCCTTGGCAGTGCAAAGGGCTATTTCCTGGTCTGGTGTTTCAACACGCTTTTGTCATCATATGCTACCATTTTAATCCAGCTTATCTGCTTTTAATTTTAATTAACTTCTGCTACTAATGCTTCCTATATTGCCCCAAGTTTGAGGACATGATAGGCAAACATTCCAACTGTTAAGCAGGTGAAAAATATCAACAATAAGCAGTGGATTTATTGTAATCAGTCAATATGCTCAGCCTTGCAACTGCTCAGTACTTTATGCTCCATAATTACATGGTTGCCACAGTGTAGCCATTCAACAGTGTTATAATTAGAGAGTAATTAACTGAAGCATTTGATGACATGCTGAAGAGCGCAAAGCATGTGGTGCTGTTGATAGCAAGAGGATACATAAACTGTCTTTGTATCAATTTTCTGAAACTGTTGCAAAACGTCATTGTTTCCCACTTGCAGTGACTTCTACAACTTTTCATGTGCTGTACAAGCATATATAGATGATTTAGGTGCTACCACAGTGCTTAGCCCCTGGGCTTTTATTGAAATCAACCATATTTAGCTGCCTTTGTGGATCTCAGCCTTACACATACACAGATGCCTCAATACATCCATACAGACAGAGCTATATATCTCCCTCTATTGGTATATTTTATAAAATATACAAGTGTTGCTTATTCCTGTAGGCTTAAAGTTATGTTAATACAACAGAACCTAGCGTAAATAGCTATTCTGTTAGAAAAAAAAACCCTTAATTAAAACCACTTTGAACTACTCAAAATTGTCCAGATTGCTTTTGAATATCTTCTTTTTTTTTAGAATAAGGAATAGTAAATTAGCAACATGTTTCAACATACCCAATGAAATGAAGGTACAGGGGCAGGAGGTCAGTGCAACATCAAGCAAGAAAGATGCAATTAAAGACATGGCGAGATCCACCTGCAAGCCCGCATGGAAATAAAGGATGCACAGGGACAGCAGACAAAGTCTGCAATTTTTATGCTAGATAAGGGGAAAAATCTGCATAAGAAAAGCTGAATGCCACCCTGAAAGCTGCTTTGCGTCACTTGCACCAAGTCTTGGCCTATGGACAGGACCAGTGACGTGTTTAGCTTTGATATTTTCAATCCATTGTTTTTCTAAAAATGTTTTGGGCATTGTATTTTTTTGTTTTTCACAGCTTTTTAGGTTACCCAAGCATTCCAGGCTATTTAAAGGCCCTTTTTTATCCATTCATTAGAACGGCAGCACTGTTAACTGTGCATGTCCATACATAATCTCCAGTAACCTTTGCCAGCACAGAGCTGGAAAACCTCCCAGTTGTGTTGTCTTTTAACTGAATTACTTTACATTTCCTCATTGTGGTGTCTGAATTTTTCAGTCATAAATATATAGAAAATATGGAGTGACTGTGTCAGCTTAAATTTGATAGAACAAACCAATGTAAACTATTTATTCTCCTGAAGTGAAAAAAAATAAACACTCAGTAAGCTATGAAACATTGCAGAGTATGCACACATCTAAAGACATCAGTCTGTAATCTATCAGTGAGTGTCTGATGAAGAGCACAGACAGTGCTAAAATCTACCTGTGCTTTGGTAATGAAGCTCTCCTTACTGCCACCTGAAGCTTAGCCCAAAGTAAGTTTCTAAAATTCAGTCATGTGAAGGGAATGTGATGTGGTGTAATGGAGTCTAATTGTTTATTTCACAAGCTGATTCAGAAATCCACGGAAAAAGTTTTTAAAGTGAACTTAGGCTGTGGCCTCCTGGCTTCATGAGACATGAGTCTCCCGCTTCCACCTTTTCAGAACACAGATTTCAAAATTAATTATAATAAACTAAAAGCTAGTATTGTGAAATGTTTTGGTCCATATAGAAGCAATCACTATATGTGATGTAACTGTGACTACGCTTTATACACCCTTACTCAGATTTTGACAATAGGCTGCAATCCTGCAGCAGGCTGAGAGGGTTCAAGTACCTCTCCTATCGCAGAATTGATGACTTTATGCACTTTGCTGCCATGTGATATGGTCAAAGTTCCATGACTGGTTACACTGCTCATTTAAACCAGAACTTCATCTGCCTCTACTATGGGCACAGAGCTCTGACTTGTAGAAAAAAAAATTACATTATTCAAAGTAACAGAGGTGGCAATACATAACCAGCGTGTGGGAGGGAACGACAACTTTTCTTACATCTTGAAAGGAAGTAACTCTGGTACATGTGAGAAATATCAGTGGGACAATGTGATAAGCAGACTTCACTGTTCATTGGCAAAGCAGATTCATCATTAAGCCAGACTGCCCCCATGCTTCCTAGTAATGTGCTTTAATTTCATCTTCATGATAACCCAGAAGACATTTAAATTCCAAGCTCACTCACTGCTTTTCAACTTCTGCTTCTTTAATGTGATTGCCACGAAGAGAACATGTCCTGTAGCACTTAGTAAAAGTTGACAAGAAATCCTGCTATCTATTAGACACTAGAATGAGAACAAAACCTGCCAGTGAGCTGTGCACAGAAATGACTTGTCAGCTGCAAAGGACAAGAGTCATGATTTCACCAGTCACCCACAACCAGTCTTCCCCAGCCTTGCAGTTCCTTACTTGCTATTTTCAAGAAAAGGATGAATGGTCTTTTTCAGCTGTTTTAAGTGGTGACCTAACAACTTCCAGCAACCTCAGCAAGGGCAAGGCCAAGAGCGAGTGCTTTTGAGGACCCTACTTAAAATGCACAGACAAACTGAAATGCAGTCACTTCACAGAGTACATGGTCTATCACATTTTATCCACAAAGCTATTGTCATGTACTCCCAGGTTCTCTAGCTAGCTGTGCAGATTATTACAAATGCTGCTTAGACTACTTTATTAGCAAGGTAGTCAAAGAGCACAAATTCCAACTACTCTGGTGCTTAGCAGTTTGCTGTACCTAATGTTTCATTTTTGGAGACAGGGTACATAAATATCATAGTATATGAATAGTAGGTAAATCAATTGATGCAGAAATTAGATGTCATGTACAGCAACTTGGCTTTTATTGCTTTTCCAATATAGCTCATCTTACCTTCACTTCATTACCATTAAATAATACTTGGGAGGTAGAGCTATTTTACATTCTCTCTATTTAAAAGGTAGACTTCTATTGTGCAGGCAACAATATTCTTGACAAGAGAGTCTAGGACATCTATCTGGGATATCTAGGACTTTGGGTAAGGCATTAGGAGAAATAAATGCAGAAGGCACTGCTTAAATCAAACCTAATAGCAATGAAATCCCAAGACCGTGGATGCTGGTAGAGTTCCTCTGAGGCTTTTGACAGTTCTGTCTACATTCAGACCAAGAAACGGTGGCTATAGATAATGATGAGGCATTTCTGAAAGGTGTCTGACATGGAAAGGGCGATGCTTATGTGCCTCATTTTTACTGAGGAAACTCATCCCCTAATTTCAAATGGACCACATTTGAAATGTGGTTGTGGGACAAGGAGTGCCTTTTCCTTCCTTTCAGATTGGTGTCCTTTCAGGAAATGGTGTCCTTTACTCCTAAATTAAGATATCAGTTGCAGAGAGTCTAGCCACTAGGCCTTGATTTTCTGTCCTGTAGGTGAACAGGTGTCCCAAAGGTGTAGATTTTCATGGAATCATAGAATAGTTTGGGTTGAAAGAGACCTTAAAGATGATCAAGTTCCAACCCCCCCTGCCATAGGCAGGGGCACCTCC
>VZTY01027442.1:436932-476687 GCA_013400935.1 Turnix velox | reverse complement strand
TTACTATGAGGTCCTCCTGAACCTTCTCTTCTCCAGGCAGAACAATCACAACTCCTTCAGCCTGTCTTCATAAGGCAGTTGCTCCAGCCCTTTGACCATCTTCGTGGCCCTCGTGGACCTGCTCCAACAGCTCAATGTCCTTCTTATGTTGAGGACTCCAGAACTGGACACAATACTCCTCTGTCCTAAGCACACCATCATGTTCCATACATCTAGTTGGTGCTGACTTCTCTGGCACAGAGCAGGTCTAAACGGTCCCAGGATGTCAGACATGCACAATACTGGCTGCTGTACCCTCAGGACCTCAGCTGCCATGACCTTAGTCAGTCATACCCCTCATCACTGTGATGGTATTCATATTAGTTATTAATGAAAACACAATTTCTGTGCTGCACCCCAAAATCAGGCAGTACTAAAGCTCTCAGAAATTAGAAGTCTCAAAAAGCTAGCTACACTTCAAAGAGCATTACTGGAAGAAAGAGGGCACTTTGATTGCAAGGGCAGAAAGAGGAAAAAGCTTGTCTCACTGGGTGGGCACTGAAGTCAGCTGTTCTCAGCTGATGTGACTCCAAGAGAAGAAGGCTGAGTAACACTATTGCTCCTAGGAGACCCAGCCACCTTGGAGGAGCAGGTATGGCATCCACCATATAAGATACCATGCCAATACTTTTTGGCAACTAAAGATTTTTTTGTAGGAGACCTTTTCACTGTAAAACAGTAGAGAGACCTAAATAAAAGCACACGAACAAACCCAACACTGGATGTGCAGTCTCCACACATTTCTGCTCTCATCCACACGCAATTAAGTGAAGTCAAAATTAGCCCAGCAACACCAGGAGGACCTACATTTGGCTCTGAGGACCATTTATTCTTTTCCCTGCCAAATGCAAAATTAAAAGAAATTCACGTTAAGTAATTCTTGTTAACACAAACCATTGATTTCTTGAACAGAGAAATAGTAACATGAAACTGGCTGATACCACAATCCTCTACAATTTTTTTTTCCCCCCAGTCTGCAAGGATTTGAATAAAAATTACCAGCAGGCATCAGAAACTCATCACACTTTCAAGATGTTTTCTATTGTATCACAGGAATATGCTGCACTCTTCTAATTTAATGTGCTCTGGAAATTATTAAAACTGTGACAACACTTATAGCATACCCATGGAGGGACCTGACACTAGTCCAGCTATCAGGTCTCCTAGAACAGTACAACTCTGTAAATCTTTCTAATCCCATTATGGAAATGACAAATGGGAGAAATCATCTCTCCACTGAAGTCAATGACAATGCACAGTGACAGCTTTTCAGCAGAATCATCTTGTCTAGGCTTGGCAAGCAGAGTCACAGGACAAGGATATAACCTTCAAGAAAAAAGACTACACAGGCAACCAAAATGTACTGCTCTCATTTTGACACTTAAAGAGAAATCTGAGCTGTAACCAAAGGATTTTCAAGGACTAAAAATACATTAAGACTCATAGGGGAAAATTTCTATGTATAGGGCAACCTGTGAAATTGGTGAAATACAAATCATGTTATTTGCATAGGATCTAATAATTTCACCTTCTCATATGAATTTTCCCATAGTTGCTAATTTACCTACAAGGCCAAATGAAGAACAGGGCAGTGTGGAGTATAGCATGGACCAGAAAGATATACATAAAATTGCATTTAAATGTATTAGATCTCATTTGAAACCTCTTGAATACTTAACACATGCTTGAAACCATCTGTAAAACAATATTAATTTCTCCCTATTTTTCTGCAAAATATTTATAAGCACACTGAATGATTAAAGACAAAGGAACTAGCAGATTCTCTTCTCACTTTCATAACACAGGGATTTCGTTTTCATTTTTGCTGAGCAGTGCTTAAACCTGTTTGTTCCTCACCTCACCCAGCAAGTAGGCTGGGAGCACACAAGCTGGGAGGAGACACAGCTGGGACAGCTGACCCCAACTGACCAAAAGGATGTTCCATGTCATGTGACATCATGCTTAGTACACAAAGCTGAAGGAAGGAGGAAGTGTGAGACACTCAGAGTTATAGAGTTTATCTTCCCAAGTAACCACACCTCATGAGGAAACCTGCTTTCTGAAAGATGTTCTGCTTTGCCTGTGTGTGCATCTTTGGCTTTACTTACACTGCCTATGTCTCAACTTAAGAGTTTTCTCACTTCTAGATGCTCTTGTGCTGTTCCTTTCCCAATGGGAGANACACAGCTGGGACAGCTGACCCCAACTGACCAAAAGGATGTTCCATGTCATGTGACATCATGCTTAGTACACAAAGCTGAAGGAAGGAGGAAGTGTGAGACACTCAGAGTTATAGAGTTTATCTTCCCAAGTAACCACACCTCATGAGGAAACCTGCTTTCTGAAAGATGTTCTGCTTTGCCTGTGTGTGCATCTTTGGCTTTACTTACACTGCCTATGTCTCAAGAGTTTTCTCACTTCTACTCTTGATGCTCTTGTGCCTTTCCCATTGGGACAACTGAGTGGCTGTGTGATGATTAGTTGCTAGCTGGACTTATACCACAGCAAAAATAAACACAGCATCAGGTACAGAGAAGAAAACAAATTTCAACTGGAAATATCAAGAGCCATTTGTTCTGATTGTTTTGACTAATTTGCATGCATCAGCATAAATCAGTTGTATCTCACACCCAAGACTACCAAAGATGGCATTTTTCAAACTGTATGAGCAGTTCAAATGAGTTTAGAAGTGGTGACGGAGAGATGCATGAAAAATGCCATTTGAAAAATAATGGGATTTGTGTGCCTACTGTACCTCAAAATAAGAAAGTTCCTGTACTTCATTTATTTGCCACTCATTCTATCTTAAACAATCTCTGAGCCCTTCCTCTGATAAATGGGAGCTGATCTCATTTAGTCATATTAGCTGTCAGAGCACTGACAGTGCTGGCAGCTCCAACTCTATGCACTCCTGCTGCATACTTGAAAATTTTCTCCAGGATCATTGTAACTATTTCAATTTGAGATAATTTCCTTTATCTCAGAAAATTATGCAGCCTAGCAAGAAGCATTCCTTTCCTCCAGCCCCGAAATAAAAAGATCATAGCTCATCTTTTTGTGTCTAACCCAGAAGAAAATCTAGAAGCTCACATAAGCAAAGTGAGCTCAGATTTCTGTGTCAACTTTATGAGTTTACCATGCTTAATATCTTTGTTCTGCCATATGTGCCTTTTATAATGGTATATTCAAGAGCAGACATCTTTGTAGCTCATTGAAAAGTAACATAGATTTTAATTAGGAGTAGTATATCACTCCAAGATTTGGCCTGCTCTCACATACAACAGAAATATTGCATTGTCTTTTCTCAGGCTGCTGTCTCATCATAGCAGTTCTTCTAAGATCGCTGTCTTGAGATCAGCAAGCAATTGGGGTTCCGCACCGACTGCAATAATACTGCTCTTGAAATAAGAACAGTGAGAATAACCTGAGGCTGCTCTGCTAACTCTAAGAACAATGGTACAGAGAGGTGCTTACATTACTTTGATATGGTATTTGGCTATGGAAGGCTTCTTGCAAGCAGATATGGCATCGACTCAACAGATCTAAGAGAAACTATTTTATTGTTCTTGGTAACAACCTGTTGGTCAGTATTAACATATGCTTGTATATACAGTATGCAGAAAAGAGAAACAGCAACCATCATAAAACGATCCAGAGCAGAAAAAGGATACAATCTAGCTTGTAGCAAATGCAATTACATCACAGCTCATTTCTCATAGATATTTTACTTCTTTAACTTCAACATTTGAAAGATGTTGATCAACAACATCTACTACCTGTGGCAAGACACTACCATGTGAATAACACCCTAGTAATGACACAGCTATACAGCTGAGTGTTCAGTCTGCTAGCACATACAATATAGAAACCAAACCATCACTAAAAGTTGGGAATGGCTCTGTGCCATCCATCATAACACCAGGGTAATTGAGGTAATATACATTTTGCTCCCAGCTGCACTCTAGGTCAAGAGGAGCTGTGAGGAGGAAGAGATGACAGTAAACCTTACTTGAAAACCAATTAAGAATATATACCTTTGGACACTGTTCTAAATTAGAGGCCAGGCTATGCTGTGAAAGGAAGAGAACCAATCAGCAAGAAATCTTGAACATGAATACAGTCTAAGATTGCTCCTGGGAAACACAGAAGGGACTGCTGGACATAGAAGTGCCTGCAAAAGTCCTTGATAGATCGAAACTTCCCAAGGGATCAACAAGTCTGTAAAGGTCTCTCCGAAGAGAAGCAGATTTTTTGCAATCCAGAAACAAAATGAAAGTCAATAGACTAAATAACAAAGATGAAGGAAAGAGTTCACTCCTTTGTCCTTAGCAAGGACAGAGCAGGCTAAGGGTAAGTTTGCTCAAAGCATTTGATTGAATTCGTCTCACCAAGCACATCAGAGTTTTCTCTGTTTAAAGAATTCCCTTGTTGCCATGTATCACTTCAGTTTTCTAATAAAATGTGATTTTAATGACTGAGAATCCTTTTGGAGATTCTCACTTTCAAGGAACAGTTGGGCAGGACCACCTCTGTGTTCTGGCCATGCTGGGTCCTGTCAGAACTGGCAAGGTTTATTTTGAGCTCTGAGCAAGCTGAGATGAACTGAAGAGACTCTGACCAAGATCACGCGGCTGCCGCTGTGCTTTGGCTCACTTCAAAGTACTCTCATTTTGAACACCAGTACTAATGGAAATCTGCTTGAATAACATTATGTTGCTTCAACCCTTTCGAGGCCTAATCCAGTGCCCACTGAGATGAGATAATGCCCACTGATTTCAATGGGCTGTGAATTATACTCTTTATTTCTGACTTAAGAGCTCTTTTTATTTTCTTTTTCTTTATCAGTGTTTAAATCTGCATTTTCCCCCAAATCACAAATTCTACAGCCAATGCACATCCCTCAATTGGATTGAAAAGCAGTACCTGCAGCCAGCCACTGAGGACACCCAGCCAGTCAGGTTTCATCACTGTTTCTGCACTATCTGTTTCATTAATAAAACTTGACATTTTACATTTCACCTGTAACATACCTAACTAGCTATTTATTATGCATACAGAATAGCAAATGTAGCATTTTCTCACTCCTGCTCTACAGCATGGGCTTCCCTGGCAATAAGACATTTTGTTATTCTTTCCAAACAAGAATGTGCTGAACTTTTACACATCCTCTCAAGCATGCTAATAGCCAGCAGGCTTTATAGGTACATGGAACTGAATGCTCAGGTAACACCAGCAGATGACATCATCAGTAATGTGTGATCAGCACTTCACCTTTTGACCCTGAGTACTATATAACTGAACAAAAACAGTACTTTATGTAAAAAAAAAAGAAGAAAAAAGGCAATAATACATTAGCAATTCCAGGGTATGTTTGGTAGCTCTGATGTTCTGCATTCCCAAATGCATGTTGCTTTGATTACTAGGTTTCTAGGAACACATGCCCAGATCCAGCAAAAAAATGTAGCTACATGCCCAGACTTCTGCTGTATTAATAAAATATGCAGAGAATAAAAAGGTCTGAGAATACCCCACAATACTGCAAAAACTGCCCTTGCAGGCAGTGAAATTTGACTCTTCGTATAATGTAGGATTTATCTATGCTCATCCTTGATCAGTCCCACAGGGATGTAAAACAGCGGGTGCTCCCAAGACCTTGACTGGAGATACATAAGTACGAACAGGACAGTGGTCTGTGATATCCCCCAGTGCTGAGGGTAGAAGTGCTGGAAGTACTTCACAAGTGGCTACAGGTCGTACCAGAGCTAGCTAATGTGGCAGCATCTTTAAAGGCTGGTTGCTAACATGGGGCAGTGACCCTGCTAACACAGGGAATAGAAGCTCCTAATAAGCACAAAGGCACAGAAATGGATGAGGGAACTGGAGGAATTACAGCAAGTCATGCTTTTGCCTTTATCCAAATACAGCTTTCTTGGGGAGTCTGCATGGCCTCAAAATGGGATGTCTGCCTATATGTGTATTTTTTTGGACTGCTAGAATTACTGTACAGAAAAACCTTTATTTTGGCTGAGTTTTACTCCAAACTGAAGACATTGGCATAGCTTCCAGGTCCACCAAAGCCAATAAATGAACTCAGGTTCACTTGGAACTCAGGTAAGAGTTTTGTGGGGAGTCTTATGTTTTTCTTTTTTGGGGGGAGATGGGGAGGGAATGGTTTTTTTTCCCTTCTTTTTAAACATAGTCACTATACTACTCCAAGTGTCAGAACATCTGACCGCAACTAGGTTATTAATTTGAAGTATCTCCATATGTCTGAGCTGCCAAAACTAACTCTTTGCACAACCCTCTTGCCTTGCAGCAGTTAGCAGTATGGGTTTGCAAAGTCTTAGTCCCTAAAGCCCACAATACTGTAAAAACCTAAAAATGTTGGTAAAACTGCACTCACAAAGAAAAAAAGCATTTTTCACAAAGGGATGTATGACCCCAAGTGGATTCAATGGCATTTGTAGACAGAAAAGAAAATAAATCTACACTTCTATTCTTCAAATGTAATAAAAGGAACCAGGATTGTTACAAGACCTGCACTTAACCCCCAGGGTTGAGTACACAGTGCTCTGCAGCACTCCAGGGGCACACAAGTGTCCCAGGATGGTCACCCAGACCTCACTGCATGTCTGTGCTCACCTACAGGAGAGCAGGAGTTCAGGAACTGCCACATTTTCCTGCCTGTCAAATCATAGTGAGCCTCTTTCTGTTGCTTTTCAAGGGCCATCATCTCAATGCGTTGAATCAATTTCAACCAGTAAACTGCATTATGTGTTTGGACTCAGCCACACTCGGGTTTTATTTTCTCCATTCTTCTAAATCCATACACTGTTTTTAAGCAATAAACTACATCAGGCAGTAGTGAATGAGCAATTTCTGGGTTTCTCAGGTGTCATTACACAGTTTGAACCGAGAGACCAGAGTACTCTACCACCCAAGATGTACAGTAATGCTATAGGGTGAGATATCTTCTTCTAGAACATAATTTATAATTACAACTCCAAGAAGCAGGGAACACTTGATATGGGTGCACTGTCACTGTCAACCAGTTACAAGTCCTATACTTAAAAACTTTTCACAGCATAAAAACAACTCCAAATGTGAGACCCGGGTTATTGTATGAAATTTGTCAGTGGAACTCAAAACACACTAGTAATACAAACTAAATTTATGACTCAGTGTCCCATTGACAGAAACATCATATAACTATCATGAAGTCGAAGAAAACAGAGGAAATAGAGGAGGAAAAATAAAAAGATTCTCCAAGATTCTAGAAGTCACCAACTGCCAACAATAGACATTTAGGCTCCTTTCCTTCTCCTCAGCTCATCACAATCCTATAACAACAACGGCTATGCAAAAATACCATCAGTTTTAAGTCAGGATCCAGTTTGGCCTGGCACCAGAGGTGACAGAGTACATGCTGCTTTCAAAGAAACCCTGTCCTCTCAGTGTGTAACTCAGGCCTGTTGGCAGGCAGCTGCTTGAATCAGCTTTGATGGTCTTCTGCACCATGTGAAGCAAATTAAAAAAGAGTTTTTCCCATTTTGTCTTCAAATTCCAAAGATGGCCCCTTGTGCACTTTATTTTATTAACATCAAATTAATAAAAATTTATTTTTCTGTGTTGACCACAACTCACTGAACCAGAATGCCATTCCCTTAAGTACCCTATGTACAGGTGAATACTTTTCATTATCCCAAGTACATTCTAATCAATACGATATAGAGAAAGTATAACTAAACTCGATTGATTGTCCAAATTCTTCTACTTGCAGCTATTACTACTGACAGGCTAATTCCAGGCCAAGAACCTTCTCTAGCTGTGTTTAAAGTGCAGCCCCAGCCTACAGAAGTCCTACGAATCCATGAGATGCATTAGAACAAGGCCTTTGGTCTACCCAATTGAGAGCTTTATCCAAATGATACTGTTGTTTATTTAAACAGCTCTGGGCAGAGTGAGTCTCTTTAATTTAACAGAGTCCCTTGATGTCCCTGTTGACAGAGAAGCGAATTTATCTCAGTAAACAATTTTTGAAGTTGAGAGGCACACTTTATTTTAGCATTATGTCTTTTAACAATCTCCTTGTCCTTAGGGGAAACAAAACACCCTGAGTATCCTCTCATGCTAAGCTACCACTCTGTCTCCCAGCACCATCACAGCTCATGCCAAGATGTATAGGTTGAACAGATGCTAATTTTTCAAAGTCCAAATTAATACAGACAGTAATACAAGCACCCTGCACTCATTCCCCTGTTCCCCCAAGATTACTAATAAAGAGTCAATTGCTTGGCTACTGACTGTACCACGTGCTCTAATTACTTGTTTAAATGATGGCAAACACATTAAACAAGTAATAAACAGCATTTAAATCAGTGCTCTTTGAAGAGGGAAAGACAAGCATTGGAAGCATTTATTAATTGCTAAATTAGTCCTAAAATTAACATGACTTTTGAGAATCTTAATTTTGAAAACACGTCATCCTGGCTTAAAATAAAAACTCCAGAATAGTTTTCAGAGCATAGAGCTCTAAGCAGGTCAGTTTACATCCCCTACAGCCCGGAGTATTTTTAAGGGGAAAGCTAATTTGAGAAGCATTGCCTCTAATGAACCAAGAAAAATATAGATCCCCCGGCCTCATAGGCTTATACAGTAAGTGCTCATGTAAGCATCCATTGTAAATCATTAAAATTGTTTTTAAAAGTGCCATGTTGAAATATAATGGTATCACACAGCATGATGATATCAACCTTAACTAATGTCACTGGATGAAAGCCTTGTCCCAAATAGCCAAGGGATCACACACCTTTGGTCAAGGTGCCTGTGTTTTTGCATAACCTCAGCCTAGCAGCACTCTTCTGCAGGAATCACACACTGAACCTGCCAAAAGCCCAGGCTCATTCTTTCTGTGAGACAGTTTCCTTCCAAAGGGAGATACAAGTAGCTTTTTTATCGTGCCCTACTAATAGAGGAGATAACCTGTGAATCACTATGGAGAAAGTTCTAGTAGGGGTATCAGCAAACTAAAATACCTTCTGTTTGCACAGTGCCCTGCAGATTCCTATTGTTATTGTCACAGCTGCACCATGTGGCAGAGGGAGAAAGTCTGCTTGTCATGAGCACATGATAAAAGGTTGGTGCTAACAGGTTTTGTGCCACCCACATTCCCATGCATAATGCTGAGCTTGGCCCAGAAGATTTTAGCTTTAATTTAATGCTAAATACAAATCAAAGAATAAATTATTTGTAGTATCTTGAGGTCTCTCATCTTTGCTATAATTAATATATCTTTCAGGCGAATACAAAATGTACAATAATATCCACTTCCAATCCTGTTATTCAATCCCAACACAGCAAAGCACACACACAATAAGGTATGCTAGAAATGCTACAACACGCATGCTAATTACTAAACAGTGTCAGTTACCCGTCAATGGGTGGGTTTTATTTTGTAGAATATCACGAAGCACATACACTCCCTCTCCATTGTTCTAGGCTAGACAGAGGTAGATTTGTATGATTGCTTTTTTCCTGTTGCCTCTTAACATTGCAAATCAAACTGCAATCAGAATAATGAGGTGTCAGTGGTTGAAACCATCGCTGATACTACATATTGTCAGAGACTGTTCACACTAATCAACTAATAATGACGTTGCTTCTTCCACCACACTAAATAAAATTCCCCTGGTTATGCAACACAATTACTACTAATAACTACAGATACCTTAGTGTGTTTAAGGAGACTGTTTCAGAGATTATCTAGAGACTTAATGTAGTATGTACTGGGAAGACATATCTACCAGACAGAGATTATTCTTTAGTAATTAAGCAGACATTGTTCCTATGGGTGTATGGTATTTTCCAGTACTACGAGATATTTTTCTTCTAATAATCCACATGAATTAAAATCATAGTTTTTAGACTGATCAAGTGGAAAAATACTCAAATCATTAAACATTTTTAAAGAATACATTAAATGAATAGCCACTCTTTAGACTCAGAAAAAAATACACAGGAAATAATACTCAATAAACTATCCAGTTAAAAGATTAACCATTAAAGGAAGGATGATGAATACATATTTATTTTATGACAAAGACACATTGACTCAAGAGAGACATTCCTCCTAACTATTAATATAGTTGTTTAAAAACTACGCTGGCACAAATACTAGAAATACTTTGCACATTCTGTGTCAGGAACTAAGTCACTTTGAAAGCTTTAGAAATTACTTGCTTATTGAGCTAAATTTCACCCAGATGCAGCAACATTTTATACAGAGATGACAAGTCAGAAGACATAATTGTTACGACACAAATGTTGCATGACTTATTTTTGAAAGCATTAATGACAAGGGAAGGAAAAAAAGAGAGAAAGATCTGAAATAGCAAGTTGAAGTTTCAAGGTTAAACAAATTTACCCAACATTAAAAGCACAGCAAAGAAGGAAAATCCAGCTCTTAATTACAGTCAAAAAACCCCTCCCAGTGATTTAACTGACAATTTTATTCCTGAGTTGAGATGCAGGATACCTAGGGGCACAATTTTATCTCCTTGTCAAATATATTTGAGCCACTGCTACCACCATATTTCTGTAAAAGACTGACAACAGCAAATAGGAAGCTCCCATGTGCAGAGCATATCTCAGCAGTGCCCTGATTCATTAGACTGCACCAGGCAAAAAAATTTGAGAGGGGATGGATAAAATGCTTCAGTAAAATAAGAGTCATACCATAAAGAGAGAGAACAATGACCAAAATCTTTTAATTCAAATATTGATATTTGATGGGTCCATGACAATATTGCAGAGCATCATAATTGTATAAGTTGTCTTCAAAATTCAACCTTGAATGCAACATCTTTTCCCTTTAAAATAAAATTAATAAAATCCATATATTTTATACAACTGTGTTTCTTTCTGGATATAGACGAGGGAGAAGCAGAGATTTCAGACTCCATTGTACAATAACCAAGACAGCAGTAGAGAAAAAAGACATCTCATTAAGCTTATTTCCTTTAAAAAAAAAGAATGAAATCATGCTTAACTTGAAGTACTTCGCTGAATAGAGTGTTTTGCTGAATCAGAGCTTTCACAAATCTCAACTTTTTAACAGTACCAACTGCAAGCCTCAAGACTTTTAGAGGCTTATCTGAACGAAACCAAACTGAAAACCTTCCAAGTTTTACCCATTACGATTTCCTAATTCTTTGTGAGCTGTGCCAGTGACTCCTGGGATGCAGACTTGGAATGCATTTTGAATATTTTAAATCACAAATTTCCCCTTAAAGAAAACAGATGTACACACATATTCACTTGAGTTCTTTATAATTTGAAACAGTATCATTTTAAACCAATCTTATTAGATACAGATGAATAAGTTTGTTTTTATCCTGGCAAACTGCTGTTTCTATTATTTTTGTCCTTTGCTTCTAGAAATCTTTTTGCATAGCATTTGTTTTCTTGAAATAAGTAATTACTTTTACTCTGCTATCTTGAGACAGACCCAGAAGACAGGCCCATTGTTGCATCTCAATGAACCTTTTAAACATAAGGCGCACACTGTAAACACTAGACTCCTGAAGGCTGCCACTCATTTACATGTTTTCTTTCAGAAGCAACTACAGGTATTTAATTCCATTATCCTCAATATTTCATGAAGTTGCCTCCCTTTCTTTTTATTAGTCACATCACCTCCATCATAAAACAAAGGGTGAATAAAGTCTTTACAAAATGTAGGATGGCTTGAGGTGCTCCATGCAGCATCAAAACAGATCATTTTAGTATCAATTTATTTCCATATCTGGAATACTGCTTGGAAGCACATTCAGATACTCATGTATTCTCCATGCATTACCAGGAATCAAGCAAAACATTGGACCAGAATCAATGATCACCACCAATGCACAGATGAATGCCTATAGCAAACTAAGCCTTAAAATTATCAACTTACAAAGCAGTTCTTCTTGCTCATTTTCTTTGGTGTCTGTCTGTAACTAACATCTGTTTCCAGTTATGGCACTAACAAAGATTTCTCTTTGACTATTACTGACACATAAGCCCATTTGCCCAGTTTGATACCTCCTGCAGCTACTGTTGATGAGACTGGTGAAAAAGTACAAGTATTTTAGGAAACTCTCAAGATAGTATTGTCCCACAAAAATTAAAAATATTATCCTGAGACAAAAAAAACCCCCAAAACAGAAACCAGGTACCTCTCAAAATGTATATAAAACTCCTTCAAGATTGAATTCAGAGCTTGGATATTCAGACTGCTAATTCACAAGTATGCCTGCAATTTCTAAGTGCTGAGAAACTTCCATGAAATTGTGGTCCAGCATAGTCTCAAAATCACTAGTTACATGCATTGTCTAATCACTTTGATTAGATGTTCAATCACTATGATCCCAGGTCAGTTCATTTATTAACCACTTTCCCTAAAATGCCCTTCATCAGTAGCTGGCATCTTAAACACTGTAGAAACAACCAACTACTTCAATTTCCAACATATCACTAATGCAACTAAAGGTTTATCACAACAGGGACAGGATAAGGAGATTCCTGATAGAATATGTTAGTTGGGCAGCAGCTAATGTTGAAGAAAGAGAAAACAGGCACATCTACACCTACATGGCTGAGTTTTGAGGTCATATTGGTGGAAGCACTGCACAGATGTATAACAAAACCTGGCAGAAACTAGAAGACGTTTAGAACAAGGACAGCAACTAATTCTAGGCAGTAGTAGGAGAGTTAACAATTAACAAACAAGGCATCTGGGCAGAAAGAGATGTTATTTCCCCCACATGAGAATAAAGATGAGAAGAATGTAAAGTGGAAATAGGGTGGCATTAACACAAACTACGCAATTAAAAATGCTAACAGTCTCTGGGAGCCTGTTTCCACAACAAGCGAGTTCCTTTAGACAATCAAAACATCATCAAGTCAGCTATGCTCAAAGCCTGATCTCTCCTGATTGCAAACAACTGACTAGAACGCTCTTGCCTCAGGGGCAGGCCATAGAAAAGAAAAAGGAGCTTCTTGTTCCTCTCTAATTCTTATATCAGAGTCAATGGTGATGAGTTTATACTTTAACATACCATCACATATCTCCCCAGGCTCCACCATATTCAATTTGGCCCTGTGACAGTTTTAGAGGACACCTGACTTGAACTTGCAAGAATGAACCTATATCACTGTTACATGCTGGGATCTGATTCTGACATCTTTCATACCTATGTCAAATTAATATCTCGCACCATGAGTTTCAGGTCATGATACACTTCTGCTGCTCAGTGCAGACCCTGCTGCATCATTCTCTCCCATGATTACAGAGAGACAAACAAGTGCATTTTAATTTAGAATAGTCTTATAGATCCATGAGTCTCTATCAAGAATACAGCAGCAGCTGCAGCACCCATAACAAAAAAAAAAAGTTGTGGTAGAATGGATCTTCCTATTTAATCAGACATCAGTGAAAATGCAACAAAAACAGCTCTGTGACCTCAAGAACCTGCTCTTAATCAGATAATGTGCTGAAAAGGCAGCAGCACCATCTCTAAACCATATTGCATCACTTGAAAGGATAACAATGATGTCTAGAAGTAGAGACTGGAAGTAGAGGATTTTGAACTTTGGAATTAAATCAAAGTACATAATTGATCTCAGTGATATCTATCAGGATCATTTTATTCAGTCAAGTGTTATGCATGCTAGGAACAGAAAAATTCAAAGCAATTTTTGGCTACACAAATGCTGGAAAATTCAGATAAGCTAATACTAACACATTATACTCAATGGAGTAAAGGTCTGTGATTCAATGGAAACAGTAATGTTTCTATTTTGTCATCCAGGAAAAAGGTATGGTTAGTTACAAAATTAGATTCTCTCCCTCTCAATTCTATAAGTAAGAACCTTGATTCACTCTGCCCAACGTATTGCCCACCCTAGCAGCTGTCACTGCCCATGTTCCTCAGGCAGCTGGAGAATTGCATTCCCTCAAAGAAGTTGGGTTGCATTTTCTTTTCTGTTCCAGCTGTTTCCTTCTCAAATAATTTCCAGATCTGACTGTACACAGTTCTCAAAAGGCATCAAATTACAACTTTATCTTTTTTTCTCTCTCCCAACAAAATCTGAAATTGGGGAGATCCGTTTATTTGTGGGTATTTCTGCTCCCTCCTTCAGCTTGCCTAGGAAAACAAACACACTGCATAGCCTGCAATACCTTATTGTGATAATCAGAGTTGGATAATCAGATGAGGTTCTTTACATATCTGGTGGCATAACATCAAAATGGATGATCTGGCTTAAATACAGTTGTCTCTAAAATGTGATTAAATGAGGTGTCTGGTTTGAGGAAAACAGTATAATATATTTAACCGTAAAAGAAAACCATGCACTTCTCCCAGTGAACTTAAGTAAACATTTGTTTCATCAAAGCAGCAAACATCTGACAAAAATAATGTCATTACTACAGTTCATGATAGTACCACCAGAATACAAGGTGCCCTTTTAGTTATACTCAAGCAAACTTGCACAGCTGCGCTAGGAAATAAACATTATCTCATTTTAGCCAAATGACCATGACCAGGAATATCTAAATGTCTACTTTTAGATTATTCTGAGCACTCATCATTCAAACTGCCCCAGCTTTTGAATAATCACTAGGCAAACCTACCTGTGCCAAACTTGCTCTCTCCTGATTTGTATAAATTTTGATAAGAATTTCTGAGGGGAAAACAAAGGATGGTGACTATTTTTGTAGAAAAAGTAGAAATACTTTGCATAACCTTGACTTGAAATAGATTTCTACCAAGATTTGTTTTGTGGGAAGCCTGGCTTTTGTAGCCCTGATTCAAAATTCAGTGCGTCTGGAAATCAAGAGCCCTGCTGCAACCTTGGAATTTACTCAAGTAAATTTTTCCTTTACACAATTAGCAGTCATTAAGGAAACTGTAATAAAGTCTAGGGCTCCCATTTGTGCATACAGGGCTAGTATACCAAGTGCTATATAAACCACAGGCCACAAAGTAATCTCTTGCTACATCTACTTTGTAGAATAATGAATCTGCAGCAATTACTGTGACTTCTGACGGTAATACTTTATGTGGAAAACATGGGGGCTTGAGCACTGGAAGTGTTACTCAGAGTTAAACAGAAGGCAGCCCTAGCTCTATAGCACACAAACCAAAAATTAAATAGACAACAAGCATGCTGTAATAGAGTCATAATAAAATAACAAGTTCACCAAATACAGGATAAAACTGCTAGTGAGATTTTAATCTTTATTTAATCTTGTTTACTGATACAAATTAGAAGTAATTTCTTGGACATCAATGGAATTATTCAGGTATAAATCTAGTCTGATAGTAATCTGGCTTACTATTCAAGCATTTTTAATAGAGAGGGAAAATTGTCAATAGCTGTTCACAATGTTCTTTTAATTGAATTAATATTTCAAATCACCTTGCTGAAAATGAAAAGCCTCTTCACATTTTGACACTGAACTAAGCCCCTGCTTACTACTACCAATGCTTATTTATATTATTACAGAGAAACAAATTGCAGTTGACTTATAGCTATAGGAATTCTCATAAATCTATGAATATATATCTAGTGCCTAATGCCCCCCCACAGCCTGAGCATTACAAACAGCCGAAAATCCCCACATGCTGTGTAAATAAAGACTAGTCTCACAAAGAGTAGCTGAAGGACTCAAGTGATTTATAACTTGTAGAATAAAAATCTTTGCAATATTAGAGCTATCCTCATGTGACAGAATGTGCTTATAGCATTTAAGGTTCAGCCAAAGTCCCTTCCAGTAGAAGACTACTAAAAGACGTTTAACAATCATTTTTCATATCCTTTCTTTTGCCTCCTTTTCCCCTGTATTCTGTACTCCATTTTCTATTATGCAAATGCAAACTCATACAGAACAAACTCGGGTTTAAAAGTGAAACTGGGAACATTTTTATCTGTCTGAATTTAGTTTAGGTAGTGAGCCATGTATAGCCCTTGTGTCTTCAATGCCCTCTGCAAAACTTTGAACATAGTTAAATCACATCTTGATTGCTTTTATGGGAAGAGGCCCACAGTACTTATTTTCAGAGATACTGACCCCATGGTATCAATTCCATGAATATAGGGTAGGAAACTGTGTTCTATAGGGTCTCAGTACTGCTTCAGAATGGAGATCACTGGTAGATTTTTTAAGATCATACATTAAACTATGTGGGCAATGTTCCTGTATGAACAAACTTTGTAAGGATGCATCATTAAAGATCCATCCCAGGTCTCAAAGGTGATATTCCTCTTCTCATGTCTAGGGGTGACTTGCCTTGGCATCTTTTTCTTCTCTGCTAAACGTTTTTTTATACTGAAAAGACAAAGTTACTTCATTCATTCTGCATGAGAAAATAGTGAAGTTCTGCAGGCATTTCATAAACAGCATTCACCAATTTCATTGGACAGAAGCTCCTGTGAAGACATACCTATCCCTTAGAGAAAGTAGAGACACGTAAAGAGGCAAAACTAACTTCTCTAGGTAAATAGAATTGTTGCCACAATGAAGAGTCTGCAGATGGAGCTTTCGAAAGGATTTAACCTGGTATTTCATACATATTCTGTGCTCTAATTTTAGAAAGCTATAGAATGAGCCTTGTGTGAAAATCTTAACTCTTTTGAAATCAACAGCAAAACTTGGCCAGTATGATCAAAGCTGATCAAACAGTAATCATAAGTAGATACCACTGCTGTCTATCATATTCCAGCATGGAATATGATGTAGCTCTCCTTTGACTCAACAGCAAAGTAAAATACAGGTCATATGAGACTGGAGAATAAGAAGAATAGTACACACATTCTGTCTTTTGGAAAAAAAAATTCTCCTTACTGTTTTTATAATTGTTTTGAATAACAAATCCTACATTGTTTTGTGACAGCAGGAACCTTTTGAAGAAAAATTGTGACCATTACTGGTTATGCAGCATTGCTTTCATATGTAATCATTATGCTGCTTCTCCTTGGACAGCTCAGTCCTACAAATTCTTACTCCTTCTTCCTTCAAGCAGATTCTCCCCAAATCCAATTGCATAAGGAATTGCAAGAATTGATGAGAGCCTTTAGAAATGAATTAAAGTTTTGACAGGGAAGTCATTGGTTTAGGGCTTAATCCTGCAAGGTTCAGAGCACTCTGGCCTCTAACCAGCAAAGCATTCAAGCATGTGACTGCTTAAAGTTGATGAGACTACTCACGTGCTTAAAGATAAGCATGAGTTTAAGCACCTTGTTGTACTAAAGCCAGACCGTTGGTCAGAATGAAGCCTTTAGTCCCTATGGTCATTGCAGTGTTATTCACTATCCACATTTTGTGTTCAAATTCTGCAGTCCAAGATTTCATTCCTCAGCTTTTGGGCTTTCCGTGGAGTACTTTTAGCTAATATTCCAGTATATGCACAAGATCCCCTAAACTGAGTCAAATGCAATCTAAGTAAAATGGTGATATCCCTGGAAACTCTATATTCTCAACATGGGTACCCAGCTTTAACTCTTCTCCCTACTTTTTCAGGTATGTAGTATCCTCTGGCCTGTTACTTTTCCCTCTCTGGAGCTCAAAGACTTAGCATTCATAGCCAAAGAACCTCCTAGCCAAGTTAGGATGACAGCTATAGTTACAGCACTTCTATGATCTCTCAGACAGATCCACTTAGCCATATGCTGAAGTATGTGCTCTGCTTGACCAGGGCAAAATTCCAGAAGAGACAGAGCAGAGGGATTCGCAGTATTCACTGCCTTTTTACATTCCTCGATGATTAAACCACTTCAAATTGATAAAACCTATAAATGGGCTTGGTTATTATTTGGAATATCACATTTACATTTCTAGTGTATTTACAGATCTACTGTCACTTTGTCTACTGGAAGTCCATTACGTGAGTTAAAGAGTTCCCCCAGCTGAAAGTAGGTATAATAATTCATGGTAAGAGAATGAAAATGGTGTCACTGATTACATAACACTAATGCAATGCTATGGAATGCTATGATGTCCTTCATGTAAGAGACAAAATGTGTGAGAAAGAAATATCATTTTACCTAACATGATGCTTTGAGTAAAACATGGATATTTTCATCATATAAAACCACATTAAACAAGCAAAGAAACTGAAAGGCTTAATTTCCGTGTAATTCAAAGTTGCTCCTGCATACTAATGTTCACTGAACTTTTGAACTGAACAAACTTATATATCCTTTTCCTTGAAAAGCAGAGCCTAAGAATTTCACAGTATTACACAAACAGTAAATCATGCCACAAAACACATCCTCTGTCCACAATTTTTTTCCTGTTCTTGTCTGTGGAGTAATGCATTAATTACAGTAACCAAAATGTCTTTGTTCGAGATGTGAACTTCAGTATTGTTAAGTGCTGTTTTATGAAAGTTCTGAAGCACTTGGTGTATTGATGTGTCTTAGGTAAAAGGGTTCAGAGATAGCTAAATGAAAACAAAAGCAACATTTGCAGTTGTCCAGCAGGGAATTAATCTATTGTTCTGGATTATGCACATGCACTATACGCACTAGTATTTTGGAGACAACTCAGAAATCAGTGCCAGGCTGTTTTAGATACTTCATAAGAGGGTAACATCCCCTAAACAGTGCACTTGTAACATCAGAGGGCAGAAAGCCTACGGCCAGAGTGCTGGAAACAGCTTGCTTTGTAAGTGATCCTAACATGACAATGGGTAGACACCATTTGCAAATATACTTTATAGTTTCCAAACACTAGTCAGACACATGGCGGTTGCAGTTTATAAATCCTCTTTTACTTATGTTGATTTTCCTCAGTAATACAGACGCTTAGATGAGTACGATTTTGGTGCTTTGCTTTTTTGTGTTGGGTTGTTTTTTTCTTTTTGACAGGACTTTTAAAATGCTCTTAGCTGCAAACAAAAATCTGAGAAAATTTAGACAGATGTCAAAATAAATTTCCACTTAAATTCCCTTCCCAAGCACAATTTGCATATAGCTTGATTTGAATAGCATCTGGGTTGCTGAGGAAAGCTATTAAATGAAAAACAAAAAAGAGGTAGCATATTAGTAGAAAAGAACTCACATTCAAAGAGCCCACTTGCATTCTAGGCCAGTGGAGCAAAGAGGGTGCAGAGTCGTGGTATCATAGCAATTCAACCCTAGTAAATACTTGGAAAAAGACAGGCTTCATCAATGCCAAAAAAACAGTTTGTTTCAGGAGTCTTATGAATGGCACAGAACTACAGAATATGCAATTGGAAAACCAAGAAGTAGTTAAAAAATATAGTTGTAGGACAAAATCTTATTCTTTTGAATGAATTTGTAACTATATCCAATTTCAGCACAGGAGGGAGTAAAGAATTAGGCCTTAATTCACCATAATTTTTTTAATAACCATGTTGAAGCAAATTTAGGTTGCAAATGAGGGTGCTTTATCAGTCTAGGTTTTCTGTTGCTAGGCCAGGAATCAGTAGAGATACAAAAAAACCCCTTGACTTCTCTTCTCTGTGATTCTCAGAGATAGTGAAGATACAATCAGTTCCTTCCCTCTTACAGCAGCCTCTCGGAACTATCTGTCCCTGAAAAAATCATACAGTAGTGTAGCAGAGTATTTCAGCTACATGGCATTCAAGCCATGGAAGAAAGAGATATAGGTTCCTCTGTATTACTGATAAGAGACTGTTTTCCATCTTGACATCTACTCTGATCATTTTTTTGAAAGGGCAAAGTGCTAGTGAGTGCTTTGTGTCTACACCAAGCAAGAAATCTGGTCATATATGAGCCTTCTGCAACACCACTTATAAGACTGAACCTTCCAATCTATTGCCTGTAAAGTCAGCTCTTTTCCTATTGTGCTGCCAAAAACAAAACACAGCAAGTATGAAGGATGGAGTGATTTGGCCCTGATGGATGAATACTGGCTGTTCTTTTCTACCATGAAAAGGAAAAACAATTGAAGTATCTATTACAAGTCTGATCAATGGGTTTTATCCAGACCGTGCACGGACTATTAGATGTTTCATAAATTCCCAAGCACCATGGGGATACAAATGCAAGAACCAAATCTAATTTTAATGTAAATATTCATAAGCATAGTCAAATAATATCTGCATGTCAGTATGATATTTATTTGTATCGCTATTCCCCTGCATAGAAAAGAGGCCTCCACTTGCTGACTAAATTCACAAGCAGTGACTACAAATCACCAAGGCATCGTTCCTCCTCAGGAAGCAACATGAATTTTTGCTTGTAACATACTGATCGCCTCATGTACTACATTTCCATATGGGAAACATATCACTGTGTATTAGAAATACAGGTGCTGACCTTGGTACATGTTTAGGACTCATGAGCCATATTTAACACTCAAAACACATTTGCTTCATTACCGCAGTCCAAAGGACTAGAATTTCAACAAAACACAAGGAGGATTCAGGCTCACATCAAGCTCCCAGACAGAAAGCATTATGCTTGTATGCAGGAATGATGATACCCTGTTGCAGGCCGGTTAGCATGCAGATAGCATGGAATTAATTTCAGCTTCAGATTCCCTAATTGAGATGTAGCACAGTGTGCTATTGCATGGTGAAATAAAATGATCCTGCACATGTTTTATCAGATAGAAACAGAACAAAATCTCACACTGCTGATTTAGGGAAAGTAAACAGCTGATTCTTTACATATGTAATGTTTTTTTATTTCTCTTTACTCAAAAGATAAAAGGAAAAATTATTTTTATAAAATGAAAAAAGAAATGAGCTCGCTTTGGGCTTAATTATCCCTCCTTCTCCAATGGGAATCAATGCTATTGGCAGATTGCAGGTCTGTTCTCTTGACAAATCAAGTTGTTGGCTGAGGCGTGAAGTGTTAGATTATGATCGACTCAGCGTGACATTGTGATTCATGGCTACTATATTACAGAGGGGAAAAAGGGGATTTATGCTTCATATCCACTTTGAATTCATAGTGAAACAAGTGAATCATTCTGTTCAACCTCAGGAGTTCATGTTCTTCACCTGGGGGCTGAACAATATTACAGGCTTGAACATTTTAAGGAGCAAGAGGGATAAAATACCACAGTGAAATATTCCCTCTTCCCCCTCACGCTGTAAGTTTAAAGAATTACCTGGAGTAAGACTTAATGAGTACACTTCACTAAAAGAAGGAGAAATAAGAATTATGGTCAGGATTGACATGAAAGCTGTATATATTGGTCAGCTTGAAAAAGACACTTTCTGATAGATAAACACAACTAAAACAATATTTATGCACAGTCTCTCTGGAAGAGAGTCATGTACATTTTTAATGTTTTACCCCCAAATTAGTCATTAATAAACAATTTGTTTGCACCACTATATTTAAGCAAAGTTATAACATTAAGAATGTTTGTAACTGTCTTATATCTTACATTCAGAGATCAACAGCTGGAAACAACCACAAGTAAAACAGGGGTCAGTAGTAGGTGCTATCATGAGGAAGGACATCAGCACAATTCTTCAGAGATATGAAGAAATGCCAAAATACGCATTTCATTGGACAGTATTAATAGGGTCTACAACTCCATCTACTTCTTCTAGAAGGTCCACCCTGTCTTGCAATTCATTTAACTATGTACAAAACCTATGGTCACAACACCAAAAGCTGGAGAGAACTCTACCCAATTCCCATAGAGCTCCATTTCAATTAAGTTCAAGATACCCTATTTTTTAAAATATAGAATTCATGCCCCTTTTCCTATAGTTAGGAAATGCAAGGCAAATTGAATTTCATCCTTCCAAGTACAGCTTGACTGCAGAAGCAGAACCAAAGTCCATCTCCAAAATGTCAGGCTTATCTTTATAATGAGCAGAATCAAGGCATGGAAGGTGGCAAAACAAAATTAAAGAAAACCAGATATCTGCTTCTTTTGGGGAAATATTATTCCCTCTCTGCTAATTAAATTAAAGTGTCTTTTTAGGTTTTACTCAAAAGGATGAATCCTCTTTACATTTCAGTTGTTTTTGCAGAGAGGACCCAGTCAGGTGAAGGACCTGGAGAAAGGCCAGCAAAGATAAGGCTGAAAAACCTCTCTCCAGTTTAGAGAACATGATTTTATTTTGTATATTTGTATATTTATGATCTCTGATAGATATGGGATGGGGGGGATGTTTATGATCTGATATCACTACTTCGAAATAGCAAGGAAAGGAGCTTATTATCTATAACTTGTGTAGCTCACTATGCCAAACATACTTTGTTTGATAAGGTTCAGTATGTAATGAACTGTTACTGCAAATAGATACCTCTCTGCTTCTGCCTGACTTGCTTGAGGAAAAGGGTACCTGAGCAAGCTCACGCCATGCTTCTGCCTGGATTGGTGTTTTCTTGGTTGCTGCTCTTAAGATGTAATCTATTTGTAAGCAGCCACTGACTCCTGTTTTTAAGTTCACTATTGACATACAAGCTTCTGACATTAAAGCTTCTACTTAAATTAAATGTGGTTACTGTGGCATACCACTAAGATGGCCTCTGACTTCTAATGTGACACAGAGAAGCCAGTTAGTTATGTATCCATCCATTAATATGGCATCATCTATTCTTGAATGAAGACAGTCTCTCTACAGGGCACAGGACTCAAACTCTAACTGAAGAGGAAAACTACTAGATGTCTTGTTTATAAACCACTCTAAGTTTGACAAAGTCATCCAACTATTGCTTTGATGATGTCTCAACCTAAAAAGCTATTTTGCAAAGCCATCAGCAATTTTATGGTCCAACTGCTGCAAAAAATAATTACTTGGAAAATTTGTCTGATGACAACATATCAAAACCATGTCAGAAA
Organism: Turnix velox; assembly: GCA_013400935.1. Classification (NCBI taxonomy): domain Eukaryota; kingdom Metazoa; phylum Chordata; class Aves; order Charadriiformes; family Turnicidae; genus Turnix; species Turnix velox. The sequence goes on along the minus strand of VZTY01027442.1, from coordinate 453,805 downwards.
AAGCATCAAGGCTAGTAACAGCTTAGGTAGTTCATCGATTTTAAAGGAGTTGCAGAGATTGTTATCAACTTAGAATTTTAATTTCTTGTATCTAAGTCATGGTGCTGAACATGTAAGAGGCCTCTGGCTAGCAGGTAGAGTACAATGTGGAGTGCTGTTCAGCAAAGCAAATGAGACGTGAAAATCACACAGATACACATGTTGCCAAGTAGGGCTGTATAACCAGTACAACTCTGCTGAAGTTAACCTAATACAGCACCTGAGAACCTTCTCCTCTGTCCACTAACAGCTGTAGAAAATTTAGTAGCAGTTCAGGTAGTGCTTAATTTCTGACAGCAAAGAGAAAATGACATTTTGACTAACCTAGTAGGCAAAATTTATGTCATCTGAAGATTAATGTCTGATCCTAAATGAAGAAAGGTGCTTGAATGCATCCAAATTGCATTATCCTCCTCTGTGTTAAAAACCACAATTAAAAATCCAAAGTGTCCACCTCTATTTACACTGCCCTTCTGGATGTGCTTGAACCATTTGACTGCCACTTCAGCATTGGAATCTCCTTTAACTTGAAGCTGGCTACACTATCAGATAGGCTGCTTACATTAATCTTCGGGCATCTTGAGCTCTGCAAAGGTTGACTTGACTAACTGATGTAGTCACTGTTACTTTTAGTTACTGTTACTTTTTAGAACATTTTCCAAAAGTTACAATCTGCAGAATTCTTAATGATACTTTTTTCTATGAAGTACATTATCAAGTAAAATTATGCATCCTGCTATAGCAGCCTGTGACATTAAGCTGTCTTGGGGACTACACTGTGTACCAAGAGACAATCCCTATCCCACAGAACTTAAAATGCATAAAATCAAAAAGCCAAAGAAAGATATTTTGGCCCATTTTCAGATATGAAACTATGAAAAATGGAAATTGGGCACATCCAAAAATCATAATATTTTTCACAAGAGAGACAAGAACCAAATCAACAACCTGTAGGAACACATCTGTACAGTGCAATTCAACACAGGGCATAGAGACTACAGTACTTTTTATTGAGCTGATTTTACAGAGCAAGAGCCTTATTAGTTTCACACTGCACCTGCATTAATAAGCCCAGCTAGAGAAAGAGACATTCAGATGCTATCATCGTTAGTCAAATTGTGGCACATGAATATATCTTTCATGGAAAACTGCAGCATGCTATTGAGCTGTATGGAATAGGGGGTTTGACCTATAAACTAAACCATATTCATGTTCCTGAAGATAATTAAACAAAATGGCAATATTAACTTGCTGTTAAAATTGGCATGGATGTTCAAGGCTGCACCAACAGTCAACATGTAACATGAAATACTAAAGTGTACATGTACTTTTTACATATTATTAATTTATTAATCATTTACATAGCAGACACAGATGGTTTGAAGTAGGCTTGAAGTCACTTATCTTTAAAGTGACGCTACTGCTGCAAAACTTACTTACTGTAAAAGTTATGGTTCCTTAAAAACATAAAATTGAAGCTTTTCCAGCTACTGATATATCTACCAAGGAGGCTGGCACAGTTTTCCCACAGTTCTCCTCTGCTCTGTTCATGGCACTTCTGTGATTTTCCTGCCGTAACAGCAAAGTTTTATGTTCATGAAAATCAACTGGAAAGTGTTTGACATTTCCATGTGAGTGTTCATGGAAACCACATGCTCAACTACAGCAAGTCTAAGGTTTTGGTGGAATAATTTTCAAATTTCTGAAGTCCCTGAAGAATATTAATTGCTGGCTCATGAGACACAAATACTGTAGGCTGAAGAGGCACTACTGAATACTTGAAAAAGTACTCCAAATTAAAAAAAAGACAAACAAAACAAACCAACCTCCTCCTCACTGCCTCCTTCCTCTCCTCTCCAGCCCAAGTACCAAAGATCTAAGAAACTCAAAGTATTTCTTAAAATATTAATGTACATAATTAGTCCAAAGACATCGCTACCTCATAATTTATAAAATGTTTCATTTATAAAATAGAAACAGATGTTTCTAACTTTACTGCTCTGATTCAAATGGGGGACATCAGTCCTGCTAAGTGGCACACTGTAAACAAATAAGCAAAGAGAACATGTCAGCATTTTCATGCTTCTTGGCTACATGTAAATGGACAGATGCAAGAGCACTTCTGATTTCAGGTGAGCACACAAGTCACATACTGACCCTCACCTCTGCAACACTACAGTGATGTTCCTCATACCTTAGGGAAAGAAGCCCAACTCAGAGAACTGGGTTCCTGAGCTATGGTACAAGAACAGCAAGGTTCTGCTTTGGGCACTAATGATCTCTCTTTGCTCAGCTTACATATGCATTCCTTGAGATAATGGGAATTTTACCAGCTTTCTTCAGTTCTAATACTGGGTTCAAGAATTGTGTCACATTAGGAGTGTAGGGTATAGTAAAATGCTGCTAGAAGAAAACCCACTGAGAGAACTAGCAATCTATATAGATCTACAGCTTTGATCCCAACCACAAATATATACACCATAACATACAAATATATCATTGGATATTGCTATTAATCTCTCTATTTTATCTCTTACAGCACTAAATTCATTAAGGGATTTTTGATAAATTTTCCAATTATATTTGTTCAGAAGCATTGGCAAAACAATTTGTGCTATTAATGAGATGTTTAGTGCAAATTAATCATTAAACTAGACAGTTCATACCCTAAAAAGAATTTAGGTTTGCAGTCTTTTTATTAGCACTGTCAGTATAAAAATTATAGAGTTTCTTGAAAGACCTTCATAATTAAGTCAATCTACCATGTTATAAATGTTATAAATAAAGTTTCAAAGGGAGTAATTCAGAAAGCACTCAACCAGACTGTAGTCTATCAGCCTGTCCTTGAACAACTCAAGAGATACAGAGAAGGGATCTCTAGCTTCATGCATGTGGAGAGCAAATGGGCAAAGTTCAGTTGAACTCCAGTGTGTCCTGCAATACCAGAGAAGGAAGTGGGAGTGATGGTGGAGACAGTTATTGTATTGTAAGTTAAAGAACCATAGGGTCACTGGAAGTCTGCTGGAAATGAATTCTCTACAAAGAACTCTTCAGTTACCAAGGGAGTTACCAAGTTTTCTTTCCTACATTCAGCATAACACAGGCAAGGTAGGGAGGTGTAACCTCAGTTAAATAAGCTACAAAAAGGAGCTAATACAACAATGAATGCATTGGAAGAGTGACTGTTGTGAACACACCCTGCATAGAATCCATGTATGGGTAAACTTTCTTTCCAACAGTAGCATGCATACACAAGTGAGCACTTCATTAAGCACCAGAAACATATAATACTGCTGCTCCCAGTATTGCATACATGGCAATACCTCCTACCAGGAAGAGTAATTCTTGCCTAACAGAAATACAGTTAATCTAAATACACAAACTGAGAGGGAATTATGAAATCAGAAGCAGCCATCACATCATCTTAGCATCACCATATTGGTTGGAGCCAATTGCTACAACCCCATTACATCTTTTCCCTAGACATATGCCTAATCCTAATAATTGTGATGACTGTTTGTATAAGGCAATGGCCTTATTTTTAATACAGCATAGACTTTCTCTAAACACAGACACACTCTGTTCCAAATTCCTTTAGAATTTGACCCTTTCTTGACTTTAGTTCCTTCCTGTTGCTCTTGTATTTGACAAAAGTTCAAACAATTCTGTAGCATCTGTCCTCTCAATTCACTTTCAAATTTTATATACCTCAAAAAGGTCAGTATTTTCTCTCTGTACTCCATGTATTTTAGTCTGAAAATCTAAGAAGTTGCTATAGAATTAAAAAAGAACAAACAAGCAAACAAACAAAACCATACCTCTAAAAGTCCCTAATGTTTTGTACCATTACAGTTATCCTCTGTTTCACATATTTTCCTGACAGTCTTCAGGAAACTGATGTATAATTACTGCCCTCTCCTACTTGGCAAGGCAGATAATACAAGTTCCTTAAAACAGAAAATGAAAAAATAAAAATGTGTTAGGCTTTGATTCCTTTTTAAACAGCTATTGTCTTCACTGTGACAGTGACTGTTTATACTGGCTGTGTATTTAAGACAAAGTCCTAATAGAGATGGTTCTGTTGAGATAAAATCCACCAGGAAGTTAAAATCACCTTATCTTATCATTCAGCTTGAGCACTACAGGAGAGATTTGCCCTTAGCAGCACAAGTTACACTTGTAATGGGTCTCTTACGGTGGTATTTCATAAGCTGTCTTTTTTTCCTTTCTATATTTAAATAATCACTTGTATTTATTACACAAATGCTGACCGACAGAAGCTTTTTCCTGGAATCCCCTGCAAGATTTGTCTTGTCTTTTGTTTTGTATATTTTTGAAGAAAAGGATGCTGAGGGGCAACCTCACTGCTCCCTACAGAGTGCTGAGGGGAGGAGAGCTTTTGTGAGGAGCTCTTTCACCTGAGATCCAGTACCAGGATGCATGGGAATGGTTAAGTTGCTTCAGTATAGGATCAGACTAAAGTTTAGAAAATATTTCTTTACTGAGAGAGTAAAGCTTTCTAGAGAGATGGTAGATGCCACACACCTGTCAGTGTTTAAGAGGCATTTTTGGACAATGCCCTTAAGAACATGCCTTAACTTCTGGATAGCCCTGAAGTGGTCAAGTAGTTGGAATAAATTATCACCATCAGTTCCTTCCAACTGAGCCATTCTAAGTATAGTCCTGTACTAACACATTTTTTTAGGAGTCAGACCATAAAGGTGTCTCTAGTTTTTCCTCTATTACAGAGGAATAAACGAACATATTTCTTTGCATACACAATAATCAGTATTAAGATGTCTATGTCCACATATTTATTCACTGATTTTATATTAAGGGTCTAAGACTTTTTAAAAAAATGAATGTACATTATGGTACAATCCTGAAAATGTAAACTCCACTGTAAACACCAGTGCTATACTGCAAAACATACACTCATTAAAGTTCAATGATTCTTTCATAGGAATTTATGTCTGAAGTCAAGCAAGAATGAAGATATGGTAGCAATATTTATAATGAAATAACAAAGCATGTGGGAGAGGACAAACAATATTGATCTTTTATTTGTTCATCATATCATGCTTATGCTAGGAAGCATTTTCACCTAAACTGCCTCTCTTCAAAATACCTGGAGTTTTTATAGGGATGTGCTGGCTTATTAACTGATTTGCAAAGTTACAAGACAGAAAGATTTTCATTAAATGACACAATGATTAACTTCAGCTCCTTCATCACATGGCAGTATCTACTACTTTGTAAATATTGTTGTTGAGTCTAGGCCTACAAATTTTTCTTGAGTTTTCTTGGCCAAGAATTATAGCTCTTAGAATTATTTCAGTCTTACCTTAAAGAGTTGTATGTAAAACAAAAAGAAGAAAATTATCCTCAAAAATTTTCTTTAAGTGAATTTTAAGACACCCTCCTGTGAGACCTGTGAAAGTTGTATGGGTATTTGAGTACCAACTAGCTTTAGTATCTCTCCTTCCTATCCCTCAGCATAGTAAAACTGCTAGAATTGGACCACAATCTGTTGCCCTCTACTGACTCCCAGGCAGGGCAATGGCTTTCAGAGACATTTACACAGTTGCCTGCAAAAAACAATAAATTGGAAAGCCAAAGTCATGTTGCTTTATGTTTTACTCCACTCTCCCCCTTTCCAAACAGCCTAAGCAAAACAAAACTCAGAAACAATTAGCATGTGTTTAAGTTTAGGTTTAATTGCATTCTGTCTACACCTTTTGTGTTATTTAGGCCATAGCAGAGTTTCCCAAGTAACCATCTTTATTCATATTACAGTACTAGCATGTCAATTTGCAAGTCCTACCGGGTTGTAATGATACAGATCAGTATAAGCATACTGGGAAAAACACCACAGGAAAGTTTGGCAATTACTTCTTGAAGGACTCATGGCTGTGTACAACAGAATATAGAGCAGCCCCTAATAAAAACACAGACAATTTCATAAAACTGGACAGTGCTTTCATTATGACCATTAATCCGAAATGATACTAACCCTAACCTAAGGGAAAAGGAAAAGGGATAGTAAGAGAATCATGCAATGCTGATAGAGTCTTCTCTGATTAGCATGAAGTCACATTGCCTTTTTTGTCATCCACCTTAATGAAAATACTGCAATAGGATTTTACTGTCCTCTCTTTCCAGCAGGTAGAGTCTGTGATGAATGGCCCATGGGATTTCCATTGTGTGTTGCATGCCAGTTCCTGAAGAAGCAACATTTTGCATTCTCAATTTGATCAGGAAATGCTTCTCTTATCTTTCTGTGTTGCAAAACTACTGTTTGAGGGAGCAGCTTGCTGTGTCATCCACACTACACGAAATTATTCGTAGCCATATTGGTCCTCACCATGAGCATATGTGAGCATTTTTCAGCCATTTTCAAATTTCACAAAATCTTGCCATCTTAAGTATTAATGTTAAACACCTTGTAGCAGATGGAGGCACATAAGAGTCCTTGTAGACTTCAGTTAGGTACTTCACGATCTGCTAGAGACCTGTGCTGTAAGCATTTTTAGTGACCACAGATAATAGATATTTGCTATGTTATAACTAATATTCCTGGTTTATTTATACCCCACATGCTCCTGCTCTCTCACATTACCTTTCTCCTGCAGTTTCCCATGGTGTTTTCTGTACATCCCCTCAGCCAAAAGACAGGGTGCTCTGTCTTAGTACTGCAACAGGGAGTTGCTTCCTGACTGCTCCCAGTCAGAACCTGCAGTGTCTGAAATTTGCCAGCCACTTTTGGAGAAGACATCCCTTTCAATAAGAAATTTACTGTCTGCTTTTGGAGAAAACACCTCTTTTGATTGCCCCCTTATACAGATCCTGAAAATAAGCAGAATATAGAAGAATATAACAATTAAGATTTCAACACTTCCTTCAGAGTTGTTTAAATCTGACCATTACATTCAGGAGTTATATGAAACAGATGGGCAGCACACACACAAAATTCTCATTTCTAGCCTGGCTACACAGTTCAGATCTTGTTCTGAAAAATTGATACACAGTCTTGCTGTTTGGCTGCTAGAGCCCACATTAACATACCTTTGCACACATGTTTCATCAACATGCATTTACCTCAACTCTCTAAATACCACCATTTCACTATAGTTTTCAGGAGATTATGTAATCTATATCACTTAAGCAGAGCACTTTGGCAGAAAGCAAATATGACGCTTCTGTTTTCAAGTAAATGCCCAGCTTTGGTGATGAAGCAACGACTGAAGGAGTTACATAAACACAAATTTATACTACCCTGGCTTACATATGATGAAAATATTGATATGGATTACAGATCAATAAATTCACAAAACAGAGAGAATCAACTACCTTAGAGACCAGAGAACATCCAATAATAATATGGAAAACATAGCTATTGATGAGTAATTCTAAATTACATTTAAGCAATAAATAAGGACAAAGAGAAAAAATGATGTGCTAATTATTTCTTCACTAAGCCTACCTTAGTTCTACATAACATTCTAATAACAATTGACAGGATCTTGGACATTTTCTTATTTAAATGTGCCTGATGAATAGAAGTATTACAGGGATTATGTCTCTTCATGACAAAGCTAATCTCCTGTGAAATAGCTGATGTTGATCACTGCTTATGTTATTCTAGGTAAAGCATACAGTAAAATTCTTCTTAAATTCAAAGGATTTCATTTGGCTAAAAGAAAGAGAAAGGAACATAAAGGAGACAAGCGCATGACCTCCAGGATGAAAAGGAGGATAAACTCTGATTATTTCTATGTTTTGTACAATCCGGAGTTGTTCAAAAAACATAAAACATTTCTTACATTAAGCAATTTGAGAGGAAAATGAAAATGCTCATATTTCACACTGTGCAGATGGACAAGTGTAAAGCTTTCAGTAATGACAGCTCATGGAAATAAACAGAATTATCATAAATCCAGATGTCGAGTCAAGGCTGCTGAATTGCTATTGTTAGAAGCCTAAAATACTATAGGGTTTATTTTTCATTTGAAGAAATACTGTTTTCTTTCCACAGTCAGATTGTTTCAGAGGGATAGCATATTATGCAAAGTGCCATGATTCGTATCTTGTCCCATCCCATTCTCACACTTCTCTGAGGATAATGTACCTGACAAATTATTCCTCTTTTGCCAAGAGCAGTGCAGAGTATTTGTAGCATTCAGAGTCCAAGTAAGAAATATCTGAAGAGCTCCCTGCCTAGAGAAAGTGCACACTGGACAGTAAAACAATAGACTTGACTATGCACCAGTTTCCTCTGAGGACATCATCAGTTATAGAAAATATTAAGAAAGAAAATAAATTAAGTACAGTTGTTTGCTTTTTGGACAGTTTTCCCTGATTTATTCTAAACACTCCTCAGAGTCCTTTGACTTGCAGCCTCTGAGACCTTGTAAGAAAACAAGGGGAGGAGAGAGAAAAAAAGTAAGTACAAGCACATTTGGTAAGTGGGATTTTATAAAATATTGCAGCTCTCAGTCTTAAAGTGTCTAAAATGAAAATCTGTTGCAAGGACATAATAAAAATAAAGCTGATAATGTGCTTCCCTAGGAAGAAGCAGCACATGCTGCTCCCCAGTACCCAGAAGCCATTATTTCCACCGAGAACAAAAAAAAAAAAAATTTAAAAAAATCACACAGTAAGAGGCTTCCAGAGCTGGTTTAGAGACAGAGAAATGTTCAAAACAGGAATGGTTTAGCATGAAATTAGTGCATGGAAAATAGTCCTCTATTTTATCATTTACTTCCTCACCCAGGAGGCCTTGCATCTGATGCCCCAGCCCTGCAGTGTCCCATTCAGTCATGTTTTATCAAAGCACAACAATCAATCATGTCTCACTACAGGTGACACTCAGTAAGCATCAGGAAACAATTCATTGTTACATGGGTATAAACACATATTCCAGTTCCCTATCTTTCCTTAGATAGTCATCTAACAACCTCAAAAAATGAGCCCTTTGGCCCAATAAAACTCTCCATTTATCTCATGTTCTCACCAATTATCTCATTTTCTGGGAGGAAAAGAAGGTTAGATTCAGAGCCCAGCTTTCCAAGAGATGAGGAAGTCATGCACAATTACAAAGCTCAGTGGTCTAGTTAACATATAGGTTTACTACAGAAAAACAGAGCCCTGTGAGAAATTGCAGCCCTCGTCTTCTGCATTAGGAATGAATACTGGACAGAAATAAAAAAAATCTGAGAAGTTTCTAGGATCCAGACAGCTTTCTTTTCACTTGAACCAAGCACTGTCAGAAGTTTTCTGACAAGAAGATAGGATACAGGTGGGAAAAAAGAGTTACTCTCTTCTCATAATGGCTCTTCCTCAGTAATTAAGGACGAGGAGATGAGCTTTGCTGAGCTTATATATAAAACTTTTATTTTCAAAATGAAGATGCAGCTAAAAAAATATTAAGAAGCCAATAAATGAAAGTCACTCAGGAATCTTTTGCAAGATTATTTTAAAAGAATCAGCAGAACTAAAAAATGTAAGTAATCTCATCATAATGCACTTACATTTCTAAACAAGGCAGTGTTACTAGCACAGCATTTTTTTTGGTAGTTTACAAGAGTTCTCTACAAGCTGAAGTTCTTTAAAGTTAAATTGCACTTCAAAGTTTCATTTACACACTGTAAAAATGATATAGTTAAGTTTTCAACAGGGAATGAATTATTCATTAAAGAAGATAATGGTGTTAAACTCATCCAAGGAGCTATAACATTAGCATAAAGAATGCCTTATGTCACATTAATTTTAAAAACAGAAAACATACAACACAGAAGATACTGAACCATGAATTTGTTTTTTGGTTACATTAAACAAAAAGCAATTATTCTTACAGCAACCTTTTCATAGCATTTTAATCATACTGCTAGGTATTTTACAAGCCATTTGATCTTAATTACTAATTGCATCAGAGTAGGCTTGGTAGAACATGCTTCTGTTCTAATTTTATTATCTTAGCTTTTGATTTTATGCAAAGATGTGAAACAGAAGCATTTAAAAAGTAAAGTTCAATATGTAGGGTTTTTTTCCTTTACATCTCAGTGAAAAAGAGTCAGACAGAAATTTGGTCTTTTTGATTTTTTAATTTTTTTATAAATCTCACTTACAGGAAGTTTAGTGGGAAGATTCCCAAAATTATGGAGAGATTAAAGGAAATCAGAGCAAACACCCTATATGCTAGTGAACCTGCTCTTCACACACAGTGGGTGGATCCTGCTTCCCCTGGTATATGGCCTTATTTTTCATGACTTGAGTTGTGGAATCAGAGGCCATACCAGTGAAGACTGAAGCAAAGAAGTTACTGAGTACCTCAGCCATCTCCAAATCCCCTGTGACCAGCAATTGATCCTATTTACTGACAGAACAGCACAATTCCTCAGCTCCTTCTCAACGTAACTTCTCTAAAACACATGCACTGCTACTTCCTATTTATTGTTAGTATTAGAAAACTCTTCTTAAATTACTTTAGATTAATAGACTTCAGAATTAAAATCAGTTAACTGTTGGGTTTGTTTTCTATAACATCCACCTCGTCAATTATTCTTCCCTGCTATCATGCAAGCCAGTTGCCTCAGCAGATTGCTAATAGTTTCCACCTATTTTGGAATTAAAACTAGTCTTAGATGCCTTTTAACTGTTTATTATAACTTGTTTTAGAATTAGAATCTAAACAAAGCCAGATTTTTTAGTCAGGCAAAGAAACCGCTGCACTAGAAAGATGTGGACCAATGGCTGCAGTAGTCAGAGAACTCATGCTGGGTTTTCCTAAAATTTACTTAATTATCACTTACTTATTTTATTTACATTACTTGCTACTTAAATTTACTTTGCTTTACCAATAATCTATTCAGAATTAGGAAAAACTTAGATAATTCAGATTCTGAAAAGCCAATGAAATAAATTCAAGGTAATCATGCCAAATATTCGTTTTATCCTTATGAGTAAGGGATTTGGATGGTGTTCTGAAAGCAGGTTTTTGCTGCCAACATGCACGATTCAGCCTTGCAGCCTAACAAACAAGAATGAATATTTGCTCTCAAATCCTTGGTAAGGAAAAGTCTAGCAGCGCTTGTCAATGATGGAGTGCAAGTTGGCTGGGCTAGATGAACAACCTTCTAGCCTAAGTTTCTAAAGGTTGCCTTACCCTGTCAATCCTTCACAGAAGGTTGAGGAGATTATCCCTTTATTCCCAGCATCCAATTGTAATGTTTACCTAGTTAATCCCTTGGGTCCATTTCTATGTCATAGGATACAAGACAATAATAACTGGAAGATACTGACTTGTAAGAAAAACTGATGCTATGGAAGAAAAACTCTGCTATGTACTGGTCATGACACAAATCTCGGGGCTGATGGAAAGGACACTGTGAATGAAACCAGGATTAATCACGCTGCATCACTTCATTCTACCCATCTGGGACATGTGGGCAAGATTCACTCCCCAAAACAAAGTCATAATATTCCAAATCCTGTAGTTTCAAGAACAGCCTCAAAACCATGAACTGCATGTAACATCACTGAAATTTTTCTTCCCTTGCCTGATCACTATGGGAAGTGGCAGCCCTGAGAAGCAGAAAATTCAATACTTGTCCAAAACATATGTTAATTGAAACTCTGAGATCTACTCCCATGCCCCCCTTCACTGCTACTATATCAGTGCTGACTATTTCAAGGAAATATTTGGTCTATGTGCTTACTTGTGATTCCATATCAGCTCAGCATTCCCTCAGACACCAGCCTCCCTACCTCACTAATCCTCCTTCCTTCTCAAGAACTTTTGTGGCAGGAAAAATATTTGCAAATGTCTGAGTCACACTGGCATAGAAAATGGAGAAGGGCAAACCCAATTCTATTTAGCATCTCACAAAACAGCACAGCAGACATTGCCAGTTGTGGTGTGCTTTTCCACATTTAATTAAGAACTTTATCTCTGTATAGAAATCTGCTATAAAATTTCAAAGCCTGCATCAAACAGTGACATATAACTCTGACTATATCTTGGGAAGCACAGATCTTCACAATAAGCAATAAACCTTTCAGTAGCTCCAAATGAACCCCAGGTGTTTCTGCCCAGCCTTCAATCATAGCAATTCTTCCTCAGTAATTACTGCTCAGAGACATCTTCAATCAGGTAGTATGTTTTAGCAGCATTAAAGGCCTTCCATGAATTCCAATTCAATGGAAGGCTTCGATAGGTTTTAAGAACTTTAGATCAAGTACTAAATACCCAGATTTGGGACTGTGTTAAGACATAAAATACTGGATGGATGATGTAGCGTGATGTAGGATGGACGTCTCAAATAACATATCATGATGAGAGAATTTAGTATTCTTTTTCCTGGAAGTTCAGTGCTTTGAAAACAAGTAACAATAAAAATATGTAATATGAGTCAGGTATAGAGCTATCTGAGGGCGTAATGTAAATGCTAGTTGAAATGATGAAGGGATGGCATGATAGAATACTACCAGTGTCTAATGCTTCTGTGCTTTTAGATACATGCTAAAGACAGCTGGTTTTTCAGAGGTAGTGGCTCTGATAATTTGTTATTTTAATGACCTCACTTCTATTACACAAAATTATGGCTGATTAGATACACCTCTTGCATGATTAATAGCAACACCAGGAGTAAGAGTTACTCACTCTGTCATGGAATATCTGTATAGATTCCTGACGTGCCATTTATCACATTTTAGACAACTGTCACACATAAGGGGATCATGAACAAACTACATGCAAAACAATGGAAGCTCACAACTGGGTAACAATAGATAAAAGCTGGAAAGATTCATAGGCTGAGGTTAGATAAACATCTTTTAAGTACTTTTAGACCAGATTTACTTTAAATCACTCAAATCTCTATACTGAAAATCCATCTTTTCGTGAAAATTCTTGACTATAACAGAACACATTAACACCAAGAGAATAGATTGCCTCATAGGACTATGGAATATTAGCAAAGAAAAACAGAAGGTAAAAAAGAGGGGAGGGAAAAGTAAGACAAATCATAAGATACTCTACAAAAATATATGAAGATGGCATCACTTTCTCCCCCTCTTACTTTAATATGTGTGAACACATGGTTTATTCTATCCTTCATAACAATCACTAGCTTCTAAACTCATTTTCAACTCCCAGTGGTCAATTATCAGTGTAACAGGTAGGAAGGAAGTAGAGACAAAGGAAACAGGCCAGTTTAATTAACACAAAGGCAAGCAGAGATTTATTTTGGTACTCTGGTCTCTCCTCTAGAAACAGTGCTGCTGCATTTATTTCACATTCTCTCATAATACCCTCCATAAGGGAAGGAATGAATCATAGCACATATTTTGCAAATATCTTACAAAGTGGTACTACAGATTTATGATCTGAAGCACAGGCTCTTGTGGAAGTGCAGCACTACTGTTAAAATGGTTTCTTTACATAGTATTTGACACTAAGTAACAGTCCTTCTAATTTAGGTACCTCCAACACATCAGCACTTAGGGCTTGCTTTTTCCAGCCTTACAAAGAAAAAAGAATTCCAATTCTGGAACATTCGATGAATAAGAACATTCCAAAGCTTCTTGAAAAGGTGTAAAACAGCCAGGACTACATTTGGAAAAAGAAAAAAAAAATTGCCTTTAATTGGGGGAGGTGATAGGTTCAAAGAAAGGTAGGGTAGATCCTATAGCACCTCAGAAATATTTCTACTTACGACGCTACACTCTCTAGGATTCTCCTGCCCCACAGACAGATAGCTTATTTTGAATCTAGAAAGAATGGGGAGAGGAGGGTGTGTTGAAGAAAAAAACATGTGATTTCCTGAAGATGCATCAACATGCACTTCCTTCAAGGATACAAAGTTACAAATGGGATTTCAGTTTCAGGGGTATTTAGAGTTTACCTTGCTGTGCTCTTGATCACTCACAGCCCAAGAACACCTCATATAATATGAACCAAGTCTAAATCCCCTAAAAGAAATCATACCCATTAAAAAGTTTAAGGTTTTTGAAGGCATTGTCAATGACCTTCTTCCTTTGTGCACTTACACACAGCCCTTTAACCTGTACTGACAAACTTTGTAGTTTAAAATCTTGCTTCATGATTCTTACATAGTCAAGCATGATGACATAATGTAAAGCTCAATACATAAAATGTGAATAAAAAAAGGAAAATAAAAACAATCACAAACCTATCAATAACACTTCTTTGTACCTCCAACGTGAGAAGGAGGTAGGTGAGAAGCAGGCAGGCTTGTTTGATGCAATACCCTCTTTGAAGCAGGGAAAAGGAATGTTGAATGCTTGCTTGAAGCTCTCACTTGGACGAACCCACAGAAATGATATCCTAAATACAAGCTCATTTCTACAGTCTTTGCAAATCAGCTTCTGTTCCCAAGATGCATGTGTTTTCTCACTGGCCATGGATTTGCAGATAAAAAACCCCCGACTGACTCATGCTTCCTTTGTGTTGTTTATTCTTGAGGTCAAAGGAATAAGACTATTACAGAAACTCTTCCTATCTAGATAAATGTAGCAAGGATCAATTCCACATCACAAAAGCAACATGGCATGAAATCTGAGGGAAAATGTAGGTGACCTCCCAGCATCCAGAGGAACTCAATCGAGCAAGATGCCTATAGCTCTTTCAAGAAGCTTTCAGATAAGTTTCTGAAGCACACAGAAATAGTGTATGTTTGCTTACAAGTTATAAAACCACAAGAGTAACAAAGGCATCCCTCCTACTGCTTACACTTAGGTAGTGCAATTGTAATGCCAATTTCTGTGAGTCTTACGGTTTCACAGGAAGTTGATCTTCTGTTATGAGGCCAGGGAGCTGCACAAAGCTCATTCCTGAGGGCCACTGAAAATTAGCAGGTGTGAAGTGGAGCAGTCTGTCATATCCACTCCTTTATTACAGATAAACAAGTTCCCAGGCAAAATTCTTTGTTAAGTGGGAAGTATATGTCAGAGATAGAACAATCACAAAATGCCTTATTACTACTGGGAATAACCGAGTTGATTGAATTCTATCTTCTCTTCTATTTTTTTTTCTTTATATATGTTTAATCTTTGAAGACAAGAGATGGTAGAAACAAACAGGTTTTTACAGAAAAAAACTAAGCTAACAGATTGCCTGACTGGGGTCTACAGCTCAGCCACAGTACAACAGGTGATGAAAACTAGTATGTACACACATGCACCTGTCTGCTGCCAATTAGGAGTGAAAGAGATCACACATGATACAGAATATGAATGAAGAACTGTTTTCATTCAGTCCTATAACTTCTGAAAAGCTGAGCATAACTCTACCATGATTATTCTGCTACATTAACTCTTCCTCTTATCTGAAATTATTATTTTTATACAACTGACTTCCAAGAAATTTTGTTCAAAAACTTAAAGAAAATTGAGTTCATTTGTGAATTATTTCCTTAGCTATTTTTCCTTCTATTCTTAGTGTCCCAGCCTGTCTACGCATCTGTCCTTCAGTGTGTATTGCCAAGGTAAAAAACCGTTTGCTCCTGGGCTCCTGCAAGAATCAACCAGCATGAGGACAAACTGCTGAGTTTCACTCCAGGCCACAACAGTTGACTGTGAACTTCCTGGATAACAGCCCACTCCTGAATGTCTGAAACAACCTTGGATATGATTTGCATTACAATGAGAACATGACAAAAATTATACCTACACAAAAGACCTACTCTGATTAGGTGTAATCATTCACATTAAGTGCTTTACTTAACGTGAGTGGCACAGCACTCTTCTGCCTTGGTCACCAAAGGCAGCAGAACTGTGATTGGTAACCTCGGGCTTCAGACTCCTGAAAAAGTGCTCTGACTCAAGTTCTAGAGCTCAGATAAGTCTACATGGGCCTCACCAAAACCTAGCAAATGAGAAACATCAGGAAACAATACTCTGTAATTATATTGCTTCCAAGCATTTAGCTTGGAAACTCGAAGAGTGTATCAGAGCTGTGACACCTCCATAACCCAGCAATCCAATAACAGTATTATACAAAATATCATTAGTTTTAAGGTAGAGCTTGACACACATACCAGTTCCATGACATAATTCACTGGTGGTCAGAACCTGAAAATGCAGGAGATATTTGTAGTTCCATGCTGCATCTTGGAGATTTGATTAATCAAGGTACTGAGACTTTGTTGTTTTACTACAGTAACTGCTTCTTATAGGCACCTAGACTACAGCATCTGAAGGTTATTAAGAGACATAGGTACAAGCATCAAGGCTTAACAGGTTCATCCTAGAATGACCTTAACCTCCTACAATACTCTGATATAGGACTTCATAATCTATATCTGGCTTTTAAATACCTATTAATTCAGTTCAGATTCTTGATAGATTTCATAATCAAGGAGTTTATGGAATTTTCATACCTCTTCACATCAGAGGATGCCCATCATAGACAATTGACTTCGAAAATTTAAGGAAGTGTTATTAGCAGAGAATACATATTATGAGATGTGTAAAGTACACTATTAGAATACAATTATGGGAATAAAATCTACTATTTTTTGTCTTGTCCAGCCTGGCCTTAAACACCTCCAGAGAGAGAGCATCCACTGCCTCTCTGGGCAACCTCTTTCTTTCTTAAAAGAATTTCTTTCTTATATTCAGGGTAGAGCCTGAATCTACCAATTTACATCACTATTCCTATCAAAAGGGCAGTTGCTCCAGCACTTCAGTCATCTTCATGGCCCTCCTCTGGACCCACTCCAACAGCTCAATGTCCTTCTTATGTTGAGGACTCCAGAATTGTACACAATACTCCAGGTGGGGTCTCACCACAGCCAAGTAGAGGGGCAAAATC
>VZTY01027442.1:290538-429035 GCA_013400935.1 Turnix velox | reverse complement strand
TTTTATGAATAATACACAATTTATCTGCTCCAAACCCCGAAGAACAGCCCTCTTTGTATTAACAGCACTGATACTCTGGGAAATGTGGAAAAAACTGATTTTTTTTTCTTTTATGTATGGTTTCTGTACAAATCAGCAATTCTCTAGTCAGCCTCACCCCTCCATATGCCATTCCTTTTCTCTGGGCACCTTGCATTCATTATGGAAGAACTGGAAGCTTCTTTCTTCACAGACAGCAACAAGCAGTAAGTGTGGGTATATTTGGTCTCTTGGTCATCTTTTTGCCTTACCTACAAGATCTTCTCCAAAGAGTTACTCATGCAGTACCAATAACTTAAAATATTCTACATCCTTAAAACTATTCAAGCAGCTGAGCTAGAAATTTTAATTTCAAAACTTGGATAAATATCATGATCTGATCCTAGGTAGCCACCATTAGCCAAACTTGCATGAAATTTCATTGAATAATGTGGCAAAAGCAAATAATTATTAAATTATTCTATGGATCCTCCTGCCTTTGAAATGGATGCCTATATATTTAATAGAATCATCAAACATACTCAGGAGAGCAACAGTGGTACATTCTTGTTTATATTATCCAGTGTGAAATACATTTGCAAAAGCAATTTGTCCCTCAAGTGATCTACGGTTAGTGGAAATGCATTACAAGTATCTCAAAATACAGAGAATATTGTCATTTACTATTTTCTATAGTGTTTGAAATTATGCCCCATGAAGGCCATAACAATAATTTGAGCTTTTATTACCTAATATAAGGACAAAACAGAGCAAATGACACAAAAGAATATTACTCCACTGCACTTCCTGAAAAGAAGAATATTCTACAATGCCAGTATTTTTTTTTTGTGACAGTGTTAACACACTGCTACTGTACAACGAACATTTCTATATACACTCAGATCCTGGTTCTTACTAAGAGATATCAGTGACAACAATGAACTAAATGGCAAGACAAAACAATGAATAGAAATTAATCCTATGAGCAAATTAGTAGTGATTGAGTTACATGAGTTATGGATTTAAATTTTATATAAAAGTATCTCAGATTAGCTGACATATTCCAAAGTGTACATTTACCAAACAGGTTTTTATGTTCCCACACAACTGCAGGCAGCCAATCTAGTCTTCCTTTCTTAATTTTTGGATTTTTTTCCTCTGCATAACCACAAGAAGAGATCCTTTAGTGTCTCCAATGAGAATAAAATACAGTTAAAATAAAAGTAATGCTTGTGTAACTTTACTAAGCCAGGAAGAATTCTTCAGTTTCTAGGAAAGTTACTGAATTCCACTGTTTTCCACAATACACAGTGTGAAAGACACTTAAAACAGGGGGCCTATAGGAAAAGTAGCAGCAGGTCTTAAACCAGCAACAGCTTTCCTAGGNCAGGGGGCCTATAGGAAAAGTAGCTTTCCTAGAATATGCCCCAGCATTTAGATACACTGAACCTCCATTAGCCACACCTGATCTTTCTCTTTTAGAAACAGAGAGGTGTGTGTTATCTAAACACCAAATCATTGAACAAGTGATTAAAATCATCTTCAGATAATAGAGCTGCAAAACACAAACTCGTACCAAATTGTGTAAGGCTTAGCTACATGGTTACCACAGGATACAATAGAAACTTGATTGCAATGTTTTTATGCAATAGGATTTGTGAATATAAATTCCAGTCAAAGTTTTCAAAATGCAGATGAGACTAATAAATTATAGACTAAACAACAGCCAATTAATTCAACCCCTCAAAACCAGGAAGATGTGGACCTGAAATGGCTTTGCTGTTTAAGCTGACCTATAATTTGAGTTTTTCAAAGGATTTCAATCTAATAAAGCTGACTGCCTGCAGGCTTGGAACTACCTTGGTTATCAAGCTAAACACGTACACGTGGCCCCCAAATAAACAAACAAAAAATCCCAAAACAAAACAACAACCAAAATCCCTCTCATAATACCTACTCATCATTTTTTAAACACCCTGTTTTCCTAAAACCAAAGGAAAATAAACTGACGGTGACCTTAGCATGTGTTTCATTTGACATACACAAGTGCTTCACTGAGTACGAAAACACTGAATGTGTGTGGGCATAAAATGGAATGCTTTGATGAACTGGTTCCCTACTTATAAAAAAACTGCAGCTTCAACCTAGTAAAAACTATAGAAATTTGTTTCACAGACCAGTAATTATAAACATGTTTTCAAGTTAACTCACTCCTTAAGAAGCTCAAAATAAAAAATCCTCTCTCATTCATTCATAGATGATTAATATGTTTACTTCTGATTGTAATTTTTAAACCCTCCAATTAGGATACAGCTGCAGAGACAAAAGTGCTACCAAAAGCATATTATCAGATCTCTTGAATCGTACAGGCAATGCTTTGTATTGGAAACAATAGCCCTCTAGAAAGCATCATGACAAGATACTGCAAAAAAACCCCAACTTGTTCTGTAGTACATTCCCTCTTGTTAACACCTGCCCTTTTCCTTTGTTGTAGCTTTGACCAAAAACAATTGAAAAATGAATGGCAAGTTCATATTTTCAAAGAAAGAAATCAAGGTTTCAAAGTGAGTCTCCACTAGTTTAGTGAGGCATGCTTTAAGGTTGTAAGGATACACAGCAAATAAAACAACAACTGACTTAGGTAATAACAGGTACTGTGTATAGTAACACTTTCACCTACAGCAATATTTACACATATCTATATGTGTGCATAAGTATAAATGTACTGGTGTGTATATATATTTATAAAGTATGCCAACTGAAAAAGATGAAGGAAGAAGCTCTTGGAAGTGTCAAGCTACTTGTTCGAGAATATGCAAAAAATTAACCCACAAGTGCTACTGTCTGGATCTAGGAGTCTACTCCTAACAAAAACGCAGTACATGTGGGTTTAGAAAAAGATTGGCTATAAATGCATGCTGAGAGCAGCAACACCATGTTATATTCAGATGCTGTCTTAAAACTATTGAAATATATTTAAAAAGCACTATAGTAATATAAAAATGTATGACCAACTCACTCATTTTGCCCCTAACTTCATATCCTCCATGGATTAATTTTATGTAAAAAAAGAGGGAAAAAAATGAAAAAGGTTCTTTTCTGGCAGAGAGAATATGCCACCGTGGGGAACCTTTAGGAAGTTTCAGCAGATGAACCTGTTTTTCATTTCCTGGTGCTCATCTGCTATGAATGAGGGGATAAAAGATATTCCCCTATATTCATTCATGAGCTGTTCTCTGAATGACTCCACAATATTTGTGGTGACAGCTGGAGGTGCAAAATGCTTGCCAGGAGAAGCCTTCCTTTGAATACAATTTACAAAGGGATCCATATGCATCCCAGTAACAGAGGGCAGAGCAAACCATAATCTTTCTAAGGAAGCAGACATTTCTTCATCTTCACAACAAATCAAAGAAAAAAATCTTAAGCAGGAGATTTAATTCTTTCTGTTTTTCAGAGTGATTTTCCAGAAAACATTCCAAGACAATCAAAGGGATTTTTACACTGCTCCATGAATGTAATTATTGTTAGAGTCTCTCTGCACTTAGCTAATTATTCCATCATCTGTAAGTAAGCTAGGGAACTCACCACTGCACTTACTTTGGTGCTTGGGAAACCCTCTTGAAATTTTGCATGGTTTCCTCTGCACCATATCACAGAGAAAAGAGACTTATCCTCTTCTGCTAGGAGACAACATGTATGCTTCGTATGGCACCAATAAATATTTACTATAGAGAACCATGTAATTGTTCAGTTATATGCCAAGTCCTAAACATGAATAGACGTAATTTTTAGGAGGTTGCTGTCTGCAGACAGTGATGCACACATACACCGAGTAGTCTCTCAGGTTTCCCTTTTGTATTTTCTTATATTATGTGCTGTTACTAAAACTATTTCCAAAACCTTCCTATAAGTAAAGTCAGGAACAATTATCAACAGGAAAGGATTAGGCAAAAAAACCCTTCCAGTGTATCTTAATGCAAGGATATTGATACTGTTGTTTTTTCATTGTTACTTTTGAATTCTCACTTTATTCAACTGGATTCTCACATTTTTCTAGGGGGTCTTGTCCTTAAACACACAGTTCATAACTATCAAGAGCCCCTCTTCATATATGAAAAATAAACTGACCCATTTCTTTAAGTAGTTAAAAGTCTGAGTTGATTCCTGGGACTCCTGTGCTTTCACATAGCTTGTCTCAGTGATTTTAACCAGCCAGACATCAGCATGAAACACAGCGTGGTTGTTATTTCCTCATCCATTTTTAGCAAGTTATGAAAAACATTTAATTGGACAGCCCATCTTAAGAGATGAGGTTTTCAAGAGTGGTGTCAATGTAAATCTTTGCACCACTTCAAGTTAAAAAAGGGAGAATCACTAAGACAACATAGAAAAGGCCATTTGTCCATAAATTCTTAATTACCAACTTAAATTCATGTCTGAGAACATGACAGTTGCAAGAGGCCAGTGAGATCAACAGGAAAGATGCAAACACAGAATCTCAAGACCAGAATCATAGAATATCTGGGAAGTATAAAGCACAAAGAGGTCTAAATACTCTGCAAGACTCATCTTCACATATAAGGTACACTATGGCAAGCTGCTCTAAGGGGCAAAGTGGCCAGAGTAGAAAAAGGTAGATTCTTTTTTATCTGGAAGTGGAAGTACGGCAATGCTAGAGCAGACAGATAAGGCTTTCCTGTTCTGGAATCTTGCCCAGCCCTGAGAAGTTCTCAGTTGCCATCACATCATCGGTGGACAAAGGAAGGGCAACTGACATCATCTACCTGGACTTGTGCAAGGCATTTCACACTGTCCTGCATGACATCCTGGTCACCAAACTGGAAAAGAATGGGTTTGATGGATGGACCACTTGCTGGATAAGGAGCTGGTTGAATGGTCGCACTCAAAGAGTTGCAGTCAATGGCTCGTTATCTTAGTGGAAACCAGTGACGAGTGGTGTTCCTCAAGGATCAGTACTGGGACCAGTGCTATTTAACATCTTCGTAGGAGATATGGACAGTGGGATCGAGTGCACCCTCAGCAAGTTTGCAGATGACACCAAGCTGTGTGGTGCAGCTGATACACCTGAAGGAAGGGATGCCATCCAGAGGGACCTTCACAGACTTGAGAGGTGGGCCCAAGCCAACCTCATGAAGTTCAACAAGGCCAAGTGCAAGGTCCTGCACCTGGGTCGAAGCAATCCCAAGCACAGATACAGGCTGGGTGGAGAGTGGCTTGAGTGCAGCTCCGTAGAGAAAGACTTGGGTGTGTCAGTTGATGACAAACTCAACATGAGCCAGCAGTGTGCACTCGCAGCCAAGAAGGCCAACCAAATCCTGGGTTGCATCAAGAGGAGTGTGACCAGCAGGTCAAGAGAGGTGATTTTACCCCTCTACTCGGCACTGGTGAGACCCCACCTGGAGTATTGCGTCCAGTTCTGGAGCCCTCAACACAGGAAGGACATTGAGCTATTGGAGAGGGTCCAGAGAAGGGCCACGAAGATGATCAAAGGGTTGGAGCAACTGCCCTATGAGGACAGGCTGAAGGAGTTGGGGTTGTTCAGCCTGGAGAAGAGAAGGCTCAGAGGGGACCTCATAGTAACTTATCAGTACCTGAGGGGGTCCTACAGAAAGGCAGGGGAAGGAATTTTTAACATAATATCGGATGGGAGGACTAGAAACAATGGATATAAATTAGAGGGGGATAGATTTAGACTAGACATAAGAAAGAAATTCTTTACAGTGAGGGTGGTGAAATACTGGAACAGGTTGCCCAGGGAGGTTGTGGATGCCCCATCTCTGGAGGTGTTCAAGACTAGGCTGGACAGGGCACTGGGCAGCCTGGTCTAGTGGGAGGTGTCCCTGCCTATGGCAGGGGGGTTGGAACTCGATGATCTTTAAGGTCCCTTCCAACCCAAACTATTTTATGATCCTATGATCTTCCACTGTTTGGTACACCACAAATCAGTTGGAAAACTAATTATTAGGGGCCAAGAGCTACACTTGAATGAAAGAAAGAATATCCATGATAGCTATGGATTTTAAATAGCTTGCTTCATCATAAGAATGTGAATGCATACATATGGGTATAACTCTACATATTTTAAGTGATCCAGGGGAAAAACTAGAAGTCACAATCATGGTACAACTCATCCATCTTAGTGATCTGTGTTACATACAATATAGCACTATATGATCAACTGAACTGTTACTGAAGTAACCTAATGCCTTTCTAATCCATAGCTCCCCATTTATACAAATCTGAACCCAAAGGCACAATAGGGCACAGTGGAAGGTTGGACTGCAACCTAAGTCAGACATTTTACCATTCTTGATAAAACATTAATACTTCAGGTGACTGAAGTTAGGTATGGGGAACATTAAGCTGAGTTATACTAATTAAAGCAGCTTCTTTCTTTTAAATTCATGGAATAGTATGTTTGTGCTTTTAATGATAGAATTAATAAACTCAGTCTGGTCTCAGCAGGTAGGCTGGTAGTTAACCATGCATCTGAAGCTGTCCTGTACAATATTAAACAAATTATTCACAAGATCCAGGCCATAAGTATAATACAGCACTTAATAATGAGGGAATTATTTTTGTTTTTTATTTGCTGTAGTCACAAGACTTCTTATGATTTATCTTCTATCTTGATAAGCCTACTGTTGCCTGTGAACAGCAGTGTCCAAACACACACTATATTCAACATATTATTCACATCACAGTCAAATACATAACAAACATCCAAAGGCTGAGTTTTTTCCTGCCATGTTACTTAACTCGCAGGCTTTAGTTTTCCCAATAAACTCTTTTCCTTGCTGAATGTATTGCTTGTGTAAGTATGTCATTACTCAACTTGAGAATCCTTCATAAAAAAAAAAGACACCAAATCAATCCAAACACTTCTGAATCATTTGAAGAGACAGCCAATAAGAGGTAAATGTTAAGCAGACTCCAGCTGTCATAGTATCTACTTTGTATTTCTTTGTATATGTCATTTCTAGCCTACATACCCCTTCTATTAGTGCTTGCAGGAAATCACAGCACATCATTAGAGTCAGACTCCAGTGTAGGAATCTGGCTTCTAACATAGGAGACCTCTTCTCCAGCCAGGCATTTCTCTTGCCTCCTACTCACACCACTGTGATGTGAAAGTTAGAGCCTAGCATAAGCCCCACTGGCTATAGCATTGGCTTTACAACAAAGTCCCTTTCTTCAAATAAGAGAACATTGTTTCAAGGAGAGCTCTATGCAAAACTAAGACTGACCTTGGCTTATCAGTCTTGGCAGTACCATGACTCAAACTAAAACGGGAGCTTATCTCCAAGCAGTAAACAGGGAACAAATGATTTTTTCATCTTAATTATTTATAGACCATTGTCCTTTTCCCTTTTTAGTGTTAGTGCAGATGTTTGGATTAGTGCAGTCAATATAACAGTTCTAGTAACACTGCCTCACAGCAAAGCAAGAACCCAGGGGTATCTGTTTATTGTGCACTCACTTGATCTCTGCATTCAATACACCTCCTTCCTCCCGCTTATGAAAGGGCAAAAAAGAAGAAAAAGGGCTGCTTAGAATAGGAAAAATAAACATAAACACATACACACAGGGTAGAAATCCCAGGCCAAAAAATGGAACAAAGTGAGCAAAGTAATTTGTACTACTATAGTTCATGAGACAGTAAAAGAGGTGATTCAAAAAATTTGAAACCTAAATCACATGAGAAATCTTACAACTTACCATTCTCTGCTTGTGTTACAGTCCTGAAGCTCTGCAAGAACTTCATGCTGTCCCTGTATTTACATCGACGCAATGATTTAGTCTGTGTAGGAGTCAATAAATCATTGCAAAGGGGCAAGTACTAGAAATTAAAAATATGCATGAACCTGGCAGACTAAATAGATGCTTAACTACAATTTGGTGAGAGCTTGGGGACATACTAAGGAAGATTTGGGAAGCAACTCACCAGCAGGGGAGCATTTAAGCATATGGTGACTTCATTGAAACAGGAACCAAAATACCTAACGATGTTAAGAATAAGAGAATTAATTTGTCAGTTGGACTGACTGTGCATTATCTTCTCAGAAATAACTGGAATAGGAACATATTTAGGGTTAGCATCATAACTGGATACATGAGCACAAAGATGGAAAACAGGATGTGGGAAATCTTAATATTCAAGCCTGAAGAATTCCTTCTGCTGATGGAGATAATTATAGGAAGAAAGATGTGAAAAGCAGTGGTGGTAGTGGATAGGTTAGGAAATCTTCATTTCTGAGGTATATTGTTCTGTTTCTCTCATACTCATGATTCCTTAGCATAAATGGGGGTGGAGCACATAAAAGCAATCAGACTGGTCCAATTTTGGACCCAAACTATAGCCTTATGCAGTTAAAATATACTGCACAGCCCAACACCTTGGCTATGCAAGTATCAAACCCACCCCTGCTCAGCTACATGATCTGTCTCTTCAGAAGGGTGCTGGACATCAGTACAGTTTATTTCAGCAAACCAGGGTAAAATCCCAAGACTGGGTATTTTCAAAGGCAAAGTAGATGAGAGGAGGATTATACATGTATAGTTTTGAGGTTGTGAAGAAGGAACTGACTACAGAGTGAGAGATATTGAAGAGAGGTGGGAAAAAGTGGTCACTTCGCTGACAGAACACCGGCACAGGCTGCCCAGAGAGGAGTGACCTTCTCTGGAGACATTCAAAGTGACCAGCCTGTACAGCTTCCTGTGCTACCTGATCTGGGTGTTCCTGCTCCAGCAGGCAGATTGGACTAGATAATCTCTTGAGGCCACTTCCAATCCCTGACATTCTGCAATTCTGTGACTTCTGGCACTCCAGTTTCATCTGCCTTCAAGGTTTAGCTTGTCTATGATGTCCCCTGCCTTGTCTAAGTACAAAGGATGTAAAAAAGAACTCCAAAACACCGTATCTTACAGCACCATATCATTAAAACATGGGATAAGACAGAGGTTTAGGTGACCCAGTTCTATACTCATGTTTCCCCTCTAGGCATACACAGACTAAAGGCCATTGAGCTTTTTCCCATGCCTCTCTGTGGCAGGAACTGAGAATGGAGTAGCTTTTGCTGCTGTAGTGACAGTAGCTATAGCTGCCCCTCTGGCACCTCTGTGGTACTCCCTGCTCCAGTCTTCTAAAAGAAGCAGGAGACTGGCCCCCAGCTGCAGCACTCTTTGAGGAGAGCACTTAAGAAACTTTTAGAAATATCAATGAGCATTTTGGGAAATGCTAAAAAGTGCTCAGTGAAGCTGACATTAGATCTTCCTCCATTCTGCAACTGAAAAAAATGAAGTCAATCTAACATAGCTGAAGGTTGTACAAAATTTCATCTCAGTTATCTAATATTTCTACCCCACATACACACTCAAAAGAAAGTTATTTCCCAAATGCAAACACCATGCTTGTACATGAAAACAGGAAAATGCAACAAGAATGGTAGTTTGTAGGAAAGCTGTATCATGAAATGTGACTATATCTTCAAAGAGAGAAAAAAAAATAAGTAACAAGAGTTCACAAGCAGTTCTTTCTTTTCCTTTCAGCAAAGGTCGACAATCCCACAGCAGCAAATTAATCCCAATTAGTAATGATATTTTGTCTTCATATATCATGACACTTTTGATTTACTGTGTTTCCAGGATGCAGGCAACAAATGTTAATGATTCGATTTGCTGGGAATTTATACTCCTGCTCATTTCCCATTTGCTGATCAGTTGCAGCTCGTCAAGACTTGGCTGCTTCAACTAATGAACTGACGGCCTCACAGGAATAATGGTGTGTTCTGCAAGCTTCATTTTTTTTCATGCCATCTGCAAAAATACAGGTTCCTCTCTGAAAAAATATTCTGGCAGCCAGGAAGGAGTGATTATGATCATATAAATGTCACTTGTAATTTGTATTTCACTTGTTTAATAGTGTAACCACTAAATGACAGTTTCTGTAGAGAACAAAACTAATTAAATTCAACATTTTTAAGGGAAACTCATGAACAGAAGCATACCTAGTTTTGTTCATTTTATAAAATATTCTAATGAAATGAAATAATGTATATTTACACTATGATTTATCTGCCCAGCTGGCCTAGTTTGAATTAGAGCTACACAGAATGTTTCTCTGGAGGCTTGTGCAGGCAGTAAACATCACTTTTCTTCTACAGAGTAAATGCAAACCCCATTCAAATCTATTGCAAATGCTGTACCAAAGGTGTGGGGAAATCTTCAATGCTTACAGCAATATGAGTTTTATGACAGATTATTCTGTGAAATGGTTTGTTATCTAATTGCTGCTTACTAGGAAAGTTTGATAAACACCTTGCTGAACCTATTAAAAGAAAGGTCACTGCAATTTTCACACAGACTTCATACTATGCCTATCCTTGCATTTAAGCAATGCTTAAATCAGCAATAACAATGAAGTTTAGGAACCCACCTACCTGAAAACCTAGCTTAAGCAAAATGGAAAACTTCCAACTATGTGATGTTATGCAAAGACTAAACATTTTTTACTACTATAGAAGAATTCAGTACCTGCTCTGAGCTCCAGGAATAGTTTGCATTCTTTCTTTATGTCTAAATTGTTCATCTGGATATTCTACACAATTCACTCCAAAGCACAAAAAAAATTAGAAGTCACTTTCCCAACCATTTCATGGCATTTTGACTTTAAATATTAAGGGAACGGACTTCAAAATTTCAAAACTAATTTCTACATATGTTAAGAGAACTAGTAGGAAACTTTGTATGGAATGTAAATGAAAAGTCGTGTCTTTTAAAAAGTCATCTAAAAGGAGGAAGGAATGGAACATCTAATGAGTTTGGTTTTCTTCCTTTTTCTTTTCCTGACTGCAGCCAAAACCAATACAGTGCTGCTGCACAGCTATAAACAACTAATTGCAAAGTACTAATCTGCACAGTCTGTGTCTTGAAGCTGATCAAATAGTTCAAAGACCAGTTTGTCAGCGTTAGGCAGAGTAACTGTCAGTTAAGGGTGCACAGTGTTCCTTTGTGAAGTGATACTTACCCAAAGGTTGTTTGGGTTCAAGCACAGAAAAAGAGAGGAAGTGTTCCATAAAGAAGGTTCTAGAAAAGGAAAGAAATATGAAAAATACAGCACTCCCTAGATAAATAACTTTAAACCTCTATAATGTGACACTGACATCAAGACAGCTGAAAAATTACAAATAACTTCAAGTAGTGAAAGCCATGAAGCAGCTTAAGCTGCTGAGATTCCCCCAAGCAGATGGCTCAACACATCCAAAATGTGCATCCTTCAGAGACTATGTAATGCTTCAGAAAAAGGGAATTCACAACTAGTTTTTCTGTTAAATTTTTCCTTTATCTACTTTATCGAAGATAGATGCACTCAGCAGAACAAGTCCAAGAAAGATGCACTTGATATGTCTTAGGACAATAGTACCCCATCTTTCCCATGCAATGTCACATCAGGCAAAGCCCTAGACAGTGTAAGATGCCCTCCAATCAGTTATAATCACCCTAACCCATACTGAAAGCCAAACTGCTCAAATCTGGGTTTCATAACTAGACCAAGTTCTTCTGGGATTTTTCTCCCTTACCTCCCCTATCAGAATTTCAGGCAGTGTCAAACCACTACAACCAGTACAGTTGACACTAAGCCATCCCCTACAGATTGCTCTAAGCCATGCTTTCATCCTCAGCACAGGGGCTGGAGAAAGTTCCACTGTATGAACACGTGTGAGAGGAAGTTTTAAACCATGTAGGAGGTTGCTTTTAAATTTGTAAGGAGGGCAGGGGCTTACGAGAGGAAAAATCCCCAAAGTATCAAGCAACATGTATCCCACAAAGGAAACACTCCTTTGAAACTGTTACTACAAGGCCAGGACTTCAATCCGTACAAGGAGGAAGCTCAGTAAAGAAGATCGTACTATGGAAGCACCCCACCCACCGCAGCCCCCCTGGCCCCTTTTTTTTCTCCTACATGTTGAAAATCTAACTGGAGCATACCCAAAATCAGCAACGGGACATGATTCTCTTTCAAATATTTTAGAAAACAGTTCTCTACTTGCTTCCCCTCCTCGCCTCCTTTTTAAAAAAATAAACAGAAGCATAGACACATTTTTTGTGTACTAGCATCCCAGGTTTAGAAACTTAACAACAACAAAATAAAGCTCAGAAACTTGAGTTTCTAAGTATAACAACATAAAAACAGCATATAAGACACACAGCCTTGGTACATACTGTATATCTAAAGAAATCATTCACAAGGAAAAAAATACTAAAGCATTAAAACAAATATGGCTTTGATGAAATTTTTATGGATTGCCAATTTAAGGAAAAAAATTCTAACCAAATGGCATTCAGAACATGAAATATATACATTTTAAACCACTGTATACTATTTACATTCCACACCCCCCCCAAACCAGTCAGTCTTCTTTTTAGACTTGTAAATAATTGTAAGATAAAGTGGTTGCTATGTGATTCCTGACCTATCTTGTGGAATAAATAACCTGATAATGTTCCTTATTGCCCTCTATTTTTGAGGAAAAAATTAAATTTTTTATGTAACATGTTTTATATGCCTTAATGGACATAACTTAAAAGAGCGTGAAATATCCTTTAAAACAACTTAAATTAAATATCATTGTCCTTCCTTCAAGGCATTACCTTTAATTGATTAAATCTTAATTCATTTCTTCCCAGCACAGTAATTGCCATTGATTCCAATTAATATTCAGCTGGCCTTTCTGTATAAATAATTACTGGCCAATTTATTTCTTTCAGATGAGAT
Organism: Turnix velox; assembly: GCA_013400935.1. NCBI lineage: Eukaryota > Metazoa > Chordata > Aves > Charadriiformes > Turnicidae > Turnix > Turnix velox. The sequence continues at coordinate 416,218 of VZTY01027442.1, read as the reverse complement.
TTTCTTTTACAGTGGCCATTATTTGTGGTTCTGGGATGTTATATTGCAAGTGCAGGAATACTTGCATTACAGGAGTGGGCCAGACTTCAGCTATGGCCATATCCAATATTTTTATGGGGTTAAATTCTGTATAACTTCTGGCATAATATGCAATACACAGAACAATTCAAATGGCCATAGATAACTTCCTTGTACTGGAAGACGAAGTTCTGCTACCAGTTGTATTTTCACAGTGCCTCAAACATAGTGTGGCACATTTCAGGTCTAAGGACTACACACAGAGGAACTGTGCTAGGGTCTAAGTCCTCAGTAAAATATTTGAGTTTCAAAATCAAAACAGGTTCTTTGTGCAGTTTATTGTTGAGCCCACATGAATTAGACATCTAACTTTGAGAACTGAAGCTGTAAATCTCAATAGATGTCTAAAAATAGATACCCAAGTACCTTCATAAATCTGTTCTCCGCTCCTTAATATGAGTACTTCTTGCCAGTAAAAATACTGATAAAAATAATAACTGCACTTATGGCACCACTTCCTAAACCTGGCTGGTAAGGAATCTTGCACAGATATAGAATCCTTTAAAGAAGCATTTTTGAAATGCACCTCAATTGCCACAGAGAAATTATATCACTCTCGCAAAGTATAAGCACATTTCTTCCTCTGATTGTCCCAGAACCAAGTTGGTTCCAAAATTAAGAATGAGGAATTCATACCTGTGCTTGGAGACACCCACAGGAGCAGTTCAAGAAGCAACAGATTAGACAGAAAGATCATTTCACCTTTTTGAGCTCCCTCTGCAGTACATTCTGAGACCATTTAGTGAAAGATGCTGCAGTTGAGCAGAATATTCTTGGACTTTATTAAAAAAAAAAAATCACTACTCTCCTGCTATGAGTTCCTTGGTTAAGTTTACCAAATACCTCTCTCCCCTGCTCCTTTAGCAAAATGAAAATTAGCTGTTTGTGAAATCCAGAGCACAAATCTCTCTTCAAGACTCTCTCTCAAAGCCATCATACTACAGATTTATTGCCTTTAAGCAGCAATTCCACTCCATCTTTAAAATAATTAAGTTTTCACTTTTGCTTCTGGTTCACTGCATATCTTTTGTCACTTTGCGCCAAACCCATCTATGTGGACATTGAAATCTTACTGCCATGAACATGTGGGGCCAACTTTGTCAGGCTTGCAAATTACAAGTGTTTTGCATGAAATTATATAGGATATGGCATCCAGGAATCATGAAGTCTACAAGAGAAGGAGGAAATCCTACCACTCAGCCCTCTAGTCTTTCTGCAAAAAGAAACACTGAAATCAGCAGAGCTCACATCTACAGAAATTGAGCAGTTCCAAACATATTTCATAACTTTGACATATCTATTATTTCAGCTCAGAAACTCAGGTTGAAAGGCCAAATCCAACGTGAGAAATTCTGCTCTCATGACAGGTTCATCTAGCTAGAAAATGCACCTTCAAATTGACAGATCTCTTGTCAAGCAAAGAAAAGTAGATCAGAAAAAGATTCACTGCCCATAGTGAGGAACACAGGAAAACATCCCCAGCGATGCCTCAATTTTGAGAGTCATCAGCGATAAAGAATCCTACTCTTTCACTTTCTTTGCCATCTTATGTACGCAAGCTATCTAAATTCTCTGAAGATTACATACATGGTGCTGCGGAGGCAAGAGAAAACTGAAATCACTTACTGAGGTAGAAGCAACCAACTTCTTTTTGAGTTTCATAGTGATACTAGGTTTTCTTTCCATGTACCTTAATCAAATTGATCAATCTTCGAGATGACAGCCCTGATATGGGACAAAACCACAACTTGAAAAATTCTTAGAATCAATAGAGAGAGCAGAAAATGAACAAAGAAGAGTTCACTCTACAAAGAAAAATCACCCATGCATTTACTTGTGCTTCAGATTCCCTTCTGGAAGCTCTCATTTAGGAAGACACAGCTGGGACAAACTGGACACATTTGTGCTAAGCCCCACTGCAGATCCTAAGTTTTTTTTCATGGTCTTTCACAATTTGTTCCCCAGGAAAGGAGGAAGAGAATACATCATATCAGTAATGATTAGGGAAATTATTAAAGTCTCTCATGGATTATAACAGGGTAGGACATAGCCTTCTGACTATTTTTTTTCTGATTTCTTTCCCCCTAATGAAAGTAACTATCAGAATCTGCAGAGTGTACCAGAAATGCTCCATTTCCAAGATGGTGATTCTGGAAATGAGCACATGGGTGGACAAAGCATTGTGGCACCTGCAATAATTTTTTTTTTTCTGAATACTCACATCATTTTTTATTCTCATCTTGCAATTTCTTAATAATAGGCACAGAGTGAATTAAAATGATGCTTCTTCATAGAAAAACAAATAAAACGTGTGGGATTCTGGGTAACCTGTGATAATCTAGCACAATAAAATTTTATATCAATATAGGTGGGCAGAGAGACAATAGTGCTAGGGTCAGAACATTGATCGTTATGAAATACATCCAACTTATTTGTATGAAACAATTTCACCCCCACCTCTTACTCCCAAAATAACTGATGCAAGCAAATGTGAATAGGAAATAGGATGATATGATTCTTTGGAGTCATTTCAGGAAATTGCAAATGTTTCTGAAATGAAAAAACCTTGCAAAGTCAATCAGCCATTTCTGGGAGGTCAGCAGGGAGCTGTGCTGTGTCAGCCTATTTTCTTAGCAGTGCCAATAAAAGCAATATTGTACTGATAGACTAAGCTTAATCACTAGGATTTTTTTTTAAAAAAGCAAGCAAATGAAAAAAAAGATCAAGCACACACAACATACCAAAGTCAAAGAATAAATTTCACTATTATTTCTGAATTACAACTTTTCTGAGGTCTTTCCCATTGAAAAGCTAAGCTGAGCAATGATGCCATGGTGATCCTGCCATCTGTTCCATATTCGACAATAATCTACCACTCAAAATTATTGCATTTAAATTCTTGCTCCTGCTCCTCTTGAGATGTTTTGCAAATCTGCCACTGACTTCAAGAAAGGACAAGATGGCATTAAATGGGCCTTTTATGTGTGTAGTGTGTTCAAACTAAACCTACTGGTTTCCAAATTTCAGAAGTTTTCAAACACTTTGCAATACTGGGACCCAAATGCAATTTATATGAGTAGGAATAGATTCACAGCCTGGTTCTTTTCAGGCACAAAAAGGGCTAAATAAGAATTCCAGGAGAAAAATAATTTTAAAATTCCAAATTATTTTAAAGGCAAAAGAGTCAGTATCAATTAAAATAAAATGGATGTAGAGATATTAACTCATGAGAATGAGAGAAGACAAAATGAAATTAAATATTATTCAAAACCAAAAATATTTGAATGCAGGTAAGATTTGTTGGAAAACTTTCTCTGACTTACCACTGAAAGAGTAACAAATGAACTGCCCCAATCAGCCCTCCACAGCCAAGTTCCCTTAGGTGATCTTAAATGGCAAAGTTTTACCCATCCAAGTAAAAGTGCTGCTGGAGTAACTCAGGGTACATCTTGATGAAAGCAAACACATACACAGCTCCCTAACATATGCTGAAACATGCACAGAGCACTGAGAGAATTGGCACTGATGGGACAGTCACACGTAGAAAGCTCACCACAAAAGAATTGCAATAGGTTTTGATATAGAATCCTTTGAAGCAACAGAGAAACAAATATTCCCTTATCTTAGCCCATGGTATATTTCAGAGGCTACAGGTGAAACCCTTGGAAGCTAATTGACTGATAAAAGGATGAAGTTTTCCTAAGGAAATACATCCTAGCAGAGTCAATATTGGTGGTAATCTTTCCCTTCCAAGATAACCTGAGGCATGAATGCCTTTCAGTGCTGACAGTGAGAAACAAATAAGCCACAGAGCACACAGAGACAGTGATGCCACTGGTGCACAGGAATCATTGCTCTCTATTTGTGTAGTGCTTAACAGAGATTTTATACTTGTCATTTCTTAGTCACAGTAAGCATTATAGGGTGGTGGAAAAATGCGACTAATGTTCTTGGGAAAGTAGACATTATGTAATCCTACATTGAAAAAGGTAAACTGATCTGTACGTTTAAAGAGAAATAAATACATCTTCTAGGAAGGCTGGTATTAAACTAAGTAACCTCAACATGAAGCAATTTGATTTTAACCTGGGGATAAAAATCATTTTAGTCCAGAAACAGAAGACTAAAGCTTTAACAGCTTAAACAACAAAGAATTTGTTCTGTTATTTGTCATAAGGGTAAATATTTACAGCACAAACTACATCAAACCTAAAGCCAAACAGAAAGGGTACCCAAATCTAAACCCATGTGACAATTTCACAGTATCAGCTTCATATAAGGACTAGGACATGCAATAAATAATCTAAATAAATCAAAATTGTCCTAGTGAGGAATTGTTACTGTTCCCACCAAACGGATCATTATAAAGAGTCAGAAAAAGGGAAGAAGAAAAAGAACTCACCAAACAAACCCAACTCTTCCATCTTCTCAATGGTCAGCCAGTTTGTCAGAGATCAGCAGCTTGCCATTTGGGAATGCCCCTCATCCTTATGCAGCAATTTTCCCTCTCAAATTTCAGTTCCCAAATCAGAGTTCACCCACAAACCTGACTTATATCTCATTCCAACCATCAATGCCTACAAAAAATCAAATTTGGAACTACTAAGAGCAAAAGTCAAGAAAATTGTGATTTTTGAAAGACATAACTCAAGTAAAAATTTCACAAGAAAACCTGAAAATGGTATAACCTTATGGGAGAAAGAAGTGCATCAAGTACTTCCAGATATCTCCTGACTCCACTACTCAAAAAAAAAGAAAGGTCCATTCAAAGCAAGCTATCACCTACTCTAACTTCAGAGCAATACATTCCATAGATGTTGTCATTCATCTCAATCATCATGAGGTGCAATCTCTCATAGTAGAAATTTTCAAATATTTAAGTCAAAATTTTGTTTGTTCACTAGATTTGAATTACCTGACTTGCTTCAAAATTCAGAACACTTTATGAACAGTGGTACTTGGGAGCAAATTCAGCTTGCAATCACATTAGAAATTTGAAGAACCAGTCATCCAGTTCCAGCAAAAGAATGTACATGTGACAAAAGCAGTTATCAAACCCAGCACATAATTTAATAAAAAAATAAAAATTAATTCAGGATGCTGAATATTTTAGGTAAAAAGAAAAACCAAGACCTGTAATGATACAAGCATGAAAAGAAGCAAGGTAGAAATAACAGAGTAATAACCGAGTCTTGTAAAAGCTTGTGAGCAGAATGAGTATTTCTAGGAAGCAGACACCTCTCTCCATGGTTTAAGGTCTCTTCTGTTCCAAAATAGGGTCAGGAATGGCTTCAATTGATTGATACAGGTATCTTACCTTTTTTGAAAATATCTACTCTTAAGACACTATCTGTATGTAGATCCCTTCTACTTCAGCATACACAAAAGTCAAAAATAATTTTTTTTTTCTCTTAGAGATGGATAAGTTCAAAGACTAACAGAAGAGCAGGCAAAAAAAGCTTCAGCATGTTCCTAGTACGTCCCACAGACTTAATATTCACGGTCGTAACACTGCTAAAAGGTTTGTATCTGAGCACCCTCAGAAAAGAACAGTATCTGGAGTGCAGCCTAGATACTGTTAGCAGCTTATAATTTTTTTTCCCTCATGTAGCACTTCTCATTCTATGGACCACCCCTTGATTAGCCAGGTCTCTTTTTACACTGGAGATGAGTCTGACTTACCCTTCACAATCTGCCCCAGTTCTGAGATCTTCTTTTAATTTCCTACAGATAAATGTAGTCTTGTGCTCCAGTTGGAATCATGTAAACAAAGATTATTATCACCTGTGCAACATTTAATTCTGAGCTGCTTCACATGATTACAGAGGGGCACAGGCAGCCATGACAGGTCTAAAACAGAAGGCAAGAGAGATAAGAACACATAGTGCCACGCTTCAACAGAGGGCAACAGGGATTTCCAAGTTGTCTAAATTCTGGAAGAATTAATTGTACCCTCTTGTTAACTGCTGAACTTCGGAAATATCACTGAATACTGAAAATTTAGCAAAGACCTCCCACTGGGTTTGCTCAGTGGAAACAAGAGGAAAAAACAACATGTTCAGGAAAAAAAGTACTTGCAATGTTATACCTGTGGCAATGGGGAGAGCATGAGGGAAAGAGAAAGAAAATTGTTAGTTGCAAAAGCCTCTAATTGAACGTTCTCTTTTGCATGGATCTTCAAAGCAGACTTAAACAGCTTGATCCTCACTTCACATGGTAAAGGATCACTGGCACTACAAATTCACCTGTGATAAGGAGCTGGTGTAACTACTGCATTTTTACAGAAAGACAGTTTTAAAAATCAGAAATCAAGAAAAATCACACCCCAGTACTAGAAGAGAGATGCCAGTGCTGCCGTCTTGACATCTTTCAAATGGGTCTTGCTGAGTTAAGGGGTCCACCTAAAGGGACAGCCTAAACTACAGTGCAGTCTAACAATGCTTCTCTTACTCCTGAATCTATATGTCCAGTGAATCCAAAGTTACAGATAAGTTCTGCAAGACGCAGACATTTCAGCTGAGGTGAGAGCAACAGAGATAATTCTATGACATTGTCTGCTGGAGGGGGTTGCCTGATATTCTGTATTACTACAAATACTGATACTGTATTTATTGAAGGCACAACTTCACCTCTAACCTCAATATTGTTACTAAAATTATGCTTTTCACACTTTTATGTTTAGGGTGATTTTTCCTAATCTCAACAAAGAAAGAATAATTAACTTTTAGCCCACCATTGTCATGTTTAGTGTGGTTTTTGTTCATGTTTGTTTTCATTCACTGTTTTTGGTTTTGTCTTTTTTTNTAGCCCACCATTGTCATGTTTAGTACAGGAACAGAGTGGTCTGTGTTTTTGCTTTAGTGGTTTTTGTTCATGTTTTTTTTCATTCACTGTTTTTAGTTTTGTCTTTTTTCAAAAACAAAAACACTTAACACCAAGAAAAATCAATGAGGGATTTGGAACTACAGATGCAGATTTGGTCATGGAAAGAAAGGAGGAAAGAAACCCCCAAAAACTCTCATAATAAAACTTGCCCATTCGGAAAAAGATTGATCCATTTAAAACCTAGTGATGTTGTGGGGTGCAAAGGTAATACCTGGCAGGGCTGCTCTCAGGGTTACAACAGGTTATGCCTTCGGGTTCTCAGAAGAGAGCTATAAAAAGAAAATCTGTAAAGTGTGAAAACAGATTAGCAATGAACAGGTAGGATGAAAATTGCTGATAGAGAGCATAGAAAGAGAGCAAAGAAGAGTTAAGAAAATTTTCAAATAAAGAAAAATATTTGACAGCTTGAATCTGCTACTGCCCTATTGCTCTCTCTTGGGAGGGCGTCATTTTTAATTTCTTCAGCCAAATCCCATTACTCAGCAGTTAGCATGTTTTGAGCTCTCCCCAGGAGATGGGGGAGTAGGCATTTCACACTACTGGTACAATCCATTTCTGAGCAGACTTGCCAGCCACTGTGGTTTCTGGGATTCATGCCAGCAGGGATAAGTCTGCTTGTCAGTATAAATCCCATGTATACATAGGCCATAAACTCATGCCAGTCTTCTATTTTATTATTTTTGTTTGCCCTTCTATCCCAATTCATTGAAGCCCTCCCACAAGCTAGTGGGGTTTTCTGATCTATGTTGATTTGTCCTTGGAAACCACAAAGGTCTGTTAAGTTCAGGGAAGGGGGAAGAAAAGTAGGGCAGGGATTTAAACTGCTTTTGTTGACTTGGTAAATTCAGCTATGATTCAGGAGATCTGAAAAATCCCAAAGTTCAAATCTCTTGGTGCTACTCATGATGCAAAACTCATAGACCTTCATTTTATTGAATGCTACCTCATGTGGGACAAATTTTCTTCCCTAGAATTTTATAAATTTCCCAAAGGAATGTGGGATGGGGATTTTTGATGCCAGAACCTGGGTTTCATATTTGCCACCCCCTCCAAAAAATCTGTTTGCATATGGTATTTATGCCACTTTCTTGTGACATATGTTTGCATGTCTCACTCCCTGAATGGGAATTCTCAGGCGATGGGTAGGAGGAGGAGCAGCAGGCCAAAACCTTCTGCTTTAGAGTGGAAGAGTTATGAAGCACCAAATGGTTTCATTTTCACTTTTCTGAAAGAAAGGATAAACAAGGGCAAAATACAAAGAAGGAAGAGGTAGTGATGTGTGGGAGGACTTTATGTATGTCTGTGTGTATACACACACCTATACACACTATTTTATGAATAGGCCAGTCTTGAGCTCAAGATTTCTCCAACTCAAAATGTTACAGAGGTATGAAAAAAGAAAAAAATCCAAACAAAGTGATAGTAATTGTAGTGGAGGAGGTTCAAAGCAAGATTCATTGCTGATTGAGTAAACTTAGAAATAGCTCTCCCTTTCCTCAAAGCCATTCCAATGGCAACAACTTTTTTTTATTCCAATGGCAGTAGCAGGTGAGGAGTAAACAGAAAAAAATAAAAATGCTTCCCAGAAAACTGAGCAGTCTGGTTTTTCCATTAAAACAGCTCACTATTTTTGATTTTTTTTTTAAGAAAATGCACCTTAAGTCATTTCACTCCAGCTGTTAAAGGAAAATTTGCATGTCATTGAAGGTGGTTTACAATGCAATACCCTCCCTGAGTTTGCCACTTCTGGCACAGGTCCAACAGCATAATCACATACATACACATTTAATGTTATTCCTCTGAATCACTCTTTCAGCACAACTAGAAGATGTTATACAGTGTGTTTACAGGGTGACTAGAGGATCACCCTATTCCTCACAACAACCAAATCTAAAAGAAACTCATCTGTGATACCCAAGAGATTGATGTGGAAGGTCAGATGAGCTTTGAAGAAATATCAAGCATTCAAATTTCACTAGACCTGCAATAACAGCAGTGATTGAAGTCCTTTCATAATTAGAACCACCCTCTAATGGTGTTCTCATAACTGAAATGGTTTCCTAATGCAACCTTTGTCTTTAAAACAGATTACTTTGTTTTCAGCAAATTACATATTTTGATGTTCTTTTCAACAGAATCAGAATATTCATTTAAATTTAGACAAAATTGCTATACAAAGACTGCAGCTTGTAAACTGGACGCGGTGGTTGTGTGGCATAGCTCTCCCCACTTTTGCTATCTATCAGTAACAAAGACATGGGAAAGATGAGGTGGGTAAACCAAAGGTTAGAGAAAAACAAGGAGCAAAACTCTTAAAACCTTATTCTGCAAAACTCCTAGGACAGCAGGGGAAAGGAGTACAGTGTACAGGGTACAGTGCAGGGTGAGCAGGGAATAAGAAGATATAATGGAAATTTTCTGTGGCAGGAACACTACTGTTGAAAGTAGAAATACAGCTGCATCCAATGCCTTGATGTCAGCATTGAAAGCCTACAAGATATTTTCAAGAGCACAAAGGTTTGAGTTGCAAATCAAAGATATTATAAAAATCTTCATAATATCCCCCTGCAAATCAGTAACTAGCAAAGCAGTAGGGCAGCAGAGGAGGAGGAAGAAGACGAGCAAACTATTGGTATGTATCCATGATAAGAGTATCTGTGGAGTGAGTGGATAGCTATCATTTCCACATCCACCATGAGCATCCACACGTGGTGGACCAGGCCTACTGAAGAATTATCATTTGCCACAACCTAATATTTCAGAAATACTTGAAAGGTCAAAAGCATCTGGTGGGGACTGCCTATAAATCAGTACAGAGTAAATACCATTCCAGTTAATCTCTTGCTCTGCAAAATATTTAATTTAGAATGTTTCTGTGGCTGATTTGTGCTACTTGTGTCACAAAAATATTACTCAAAGATCTACCCACCATTGTCTCTACATGCAGACTCTGGGGAATTAGGGAGAAAGTAGACAATTTCAGAGCAAGGCCAGAGAACACACCTGTGCATGTCTGGCATTCACAAAATGGAAAAAGCTGAGAATGAATGAAAAAAAGGAAGAATGATGTTGAGAGAAATGTGAATCAATTTCAAAAGGGAAGCTCTTGGCACAGATGGCAAATCACAGCAGCCCAATGGAGAACCGGTAAACATGCTCAATCATTTCTTCCACTGCTTGCTTCTTGATTTCTCCAAAACCCCCTATTCAGTGATTCTTTCTGTTCCATTTCCTCTCTGCTACATGCCTAAAATAATATCTATATTTTTCATTCCATTTCTCACCTTAATTTGGACCATTTCATAGTATTGCTTTATCACTGCAATCACAGGAAAATGGGGGAAGATCATCATGCTTTGAGTGTATTGCTCACCAGAGCATCTTCCAGAAAACTATAGTTCCATGGTCTGGCTAGTGAAGTCTATACATCTGAATACAATAACAAAGCTTATTCTACTACTCCACAGATTATGAATAGGACAACATCTTGGATGCACTTTTACTAATCTCTTAAATCAATGCCTTTTCAGGTATATAATCTATTTTATTAATTTTATATTTTTTCCCTCCTATCCAGCAAGACAGAGTTTGTGCCATTATCTTCATCAGATCTGTGCTCTCCATCTACAAATGAGCATTTCAATGAGTGGGAGGTATACTAGGTAGGGTGAGGACAATATCTTCCTTTCTATTCAAGTGCTTGCCAACAGAAGCATATGTAGGCTGGGACGATTCCAAAAGTCTCTCGAACATATTGAACACCAGTTTACACTGCACTCAGATCGCCCACTTGATTTGTTTCATTGGCAGAACTCCCACCACGAGCACCTCATTTCACCATTAAATTCGTTCTACCATTATGGCTATTAGTCAAAGCAATCACAACTCAGATGTGATACCAGGAAGATGTTTTCATTAGTGATGCAGGGAGTAAAAGATCTACAAGTTCAAGTTACAATGTATAGTGAAAGATTGTTTCCACTACTTTTCACACATGGTGCTGATGATGTTAACTTCAACTTTGCTTCCATAAGTGGGTCTATGAGTCAACCACTGGCATGAAGCTTATTCCTGGCAGATGCTGGAACTTTGGAAGTGAATTGTGACAGGACCTGTTCCAAAGCCTTTAATAAACAAGGCTAAACTGCTCTCAATGACAAACCTGGAAAATGACAAGGCACAATTGGCTGGATAGTACATTCTCCAATCTGTCTGAAAGTACCATCCAGCATTTAATCAGTAGTCTCTGTATTATATGTGCTGAAACAACCTTGAAGTTATTCAGTTCTCCTTAGAGTAACAGATAGGAATAAGTATGAGGTGGTGGCCATTCATATTTGAATCCTATTTTTCTAATTGCCATTTCTCTCTATGACTGTTCACACTCTTTTGATGGCTTCCAAAATGTAGTGTTGAAAAATATTACTTCAGGGTTCAATTTCATTCCAGTTTCATCTTCGCACAATGAAGTCCCTACCTGCAGTTACTGCAAATGAGCATTCTTGCAAGAAATCAGACAGTGTTGATGTACTCCAAAGTGCAAGTTATGGCAAATTATATAAGACTAGAAAATGTTGAAGAAAATCTATCTTTTTTAAGATTATATTCTTTCTGTCTTAAAAAGATTGTGGATGTGCTTGTTATTAGTTACTGCTTTTCTATAATCTCTGATATTGCAAGCTTTTTCTTCTGGTAATCCAAAACCAGCAGTTCCAAGCTGCTCTCTTCCAATTATTCCAATGAATAAGATGTAAATGGCAAAGATTATATTTCCAGGACTGGAGGAAAGTATCAGCTGCTTTGGCATTGTGTCTCACAGCCATAAAAAGCTGGTAGGGTAAAGTGAAATCACATGAAAGTACTTCATATAGAAATAACCTGTATTGGTAACATTAGAGTGGCTTTTACTTACCTTTTTGATTTAGTCGAGTTTCATTCTTACTCTGCAAAATGAAAAATGCTGTGGTTTACTACTGTTTATTTTCTTTACTTATTTCCATTGAAATCCTGAAGTTGCAAATGTCCAGCTTTACCTCCTGTTACATTCTCTCTCACTCTTTGAAAAAATAAATTCCAAGTACAAAAGGCTTCAGAAGTTCATGAAAAAATAGCTCTTTGCACTCACAAAGCTCTGCTCTCAAGAGGTTCACACTATCTCTCAAAAAGATCTGTGAATTAAGACTTAGTATAATACAGTGTGTAGTGAAGTGTGATCTGGCCCTTCAGATCATGGTAACAAGAAATAGCTTGCTAGGTCTCTTTGGACAGATTACTTAGTTCCAGGCCCATAAAATAAGGAGGTAATTAATTCCACATTGAAATAAATGGTGAGACAGCAACAGAAGCTTGGTGCTTAAAGACCTCTGCATATCTCAGCCAGCTCATGTGTAAAACGCACAAGTCCTGAAGTTGCAGGTAACATGAACAAATACATGAATAAATGACTTGCAACCTAAGGCACATACAGTTCCCACTACCAAAAATGATAAAGGAATCTTATCCCATTCTCAGAAAGTGGGTACAAAGCCAAGGGAATCCAGAGACCTGCTATTACAATCATATCTTGGAAAGCCTATTGGTTTGGACAAACAGTGAGGTCTCCTGCTCCTCTGTCAGGTGCTTATGTGTTTGGTACCTCAGTAACTAATGATCTCTTCCTTTTTTCCTGTTCAGTTAAAAATGCTCTATTAAAATTTAATAAAATCTCCACAAACTGGACACTTTCACAATTGCATTTGTCATTTAGAAGTGTCAAAACAAAACCAATCCAGAAGTGGAAGCAGTCAGTGCAGACAGAGATACCTCTCTGTCCTTTCACCCATACAAAGCGCTGCTACTCAGAGACATTCCAGCTCTCCACTGTGAAATGCTATTGCTACAACAGGAGGACTTCCCAGTCAGGAAAAGTATTCCAGGGTATAAACATTATATACCTATGTATGCCACCAGCCCTGTAACATTTAACTGGCTGCACAAATAAAGGGATAGGGTGGAGGACCAGTAAAAGGAGAAACAATACTAACTCAGGTTTGATGGAATAATTTGCAGAGTCTGGAGAAACTAGAATTTTATTACATTTTCCTGTTTTCATTATAATTGCTGTGAAAAGGCACTCTTCTTGCTTTTCTCCAATCTCCTATCACAGTGTCACATCTACCAACTAAGGAAAATAGACAACACTTCCAATATGAACAAAAGAAAATGAGAAGAAAATTGAAGTGCCAAGACTGTGTGAACTGTTTTTGCTGACATTTATGAGAACAGTTTGCTTGAAATACTTTCTTTTGCTATGTTACAAGATTTGTTCCATATATGTTGAACTGGAACAAACACCCCCACCACTTTTGAATTAGGTTGATCTAGCTTTTTACCTGCTGCGTTTTATATTAAGGATGCCTCATGGAAGAACAATTGGTACAGCTTGTGACAAGAAGTAAAAGATATATTTAGAACCTGTGCTTAATTATTAGATTTTGTGCAGTATAGGACAACACAGGTGACAAGACTGCTGTGTTAGTTAGGTAGTCACGCTGGTTTTATCTAGGCAGTTTATTTATAAAGTACAAGGCACCTCTGAACCTAAGGTCTTCCTGGTTTAAGTTGTACATTCTTCTCTATTAGTGACCTAGACTTTTTACTTCACACTTTACAGTATGTTTTCAGAACACAAGTTCAAGCTTGAAGTTGTGTGAAAAACTCTACCTCACATTCCTATCCAAACCTACAAACACACATACTCCTAGTTGCAAGAACTGAAGTGATTCACCACAGAATTACTTGCCTTCCAGATGAGAAACTGGAAATTGTCTTCACTATCAGTTTTAGACACATGAGAAAGGTACACAAATGTTAACTCACCGGGCCCTCTGCCCTACCAAACACCAGTTTCTCCAGCTGAAAAACTGGTTTCTTTGAGGTCATAGCAAAACAAAGACTGTCTCAGTAATTCCAAGGCACTACTAAAAAAAATTATAAAAGACTGTCATTTAATTTTTTCTGTTCTTTAGGAACTAAGAGAAATAAAAACTCACTCCATAACAGTAAGTAATAATAAGCAACAGCAATATTTGTATAGTGATTTGTGAGGTATTAGACAAATAATCTCATTTTTTAAGTGCTAACAACTATGCAGGAGACCTCTCTTTCTGAAGGTGTTCTGGGCCTCATCTTATTCCACAGACTTTTTGTTCCATGTTTGCACAGTTCTTAGTAAACAGTAAGCAATGGTAAAGTGCATACACAGATTAGATCTATTGAGCTTGTAAATACAGTCTGTTCTTTCTGTATCAGAGCTAACTTTGGAACCAATATCTGAAGTATATTCCCACTGGGGTGTCTGTATTTTATCTATTAGAGAATCTTATCCTTAAGCTGTGATCAGTACTTCATGGAGAGAAAACTCCCAAATAAGTTCAAATTTCTTTTGACTTTTTTTTCTAAACTATAACATTATAATTGCTGTAATGTTCCCTAGTGCCTGCCATTTTGTACTCTAATGATACTCCTCAAGTGATCAAAGACACAAGCTAAGTGTACCCTCTGGGGAAAGGAATGTATTTCCCAGCTTCCTGCGCTGCACCTTTTACTCCCCTGTTGTCTTTTGTCATTGAAATCAGCCACTGAAACAGTCTATGCTGCTCTGAACATCACATCTCACACAGTGGCACAAGGTTATAAATCTTACTTTTTTTAAATCATTAAAAAAAAGTGAGTAAAAATTTAACCTACAAAACAAAAATACTACAACTTTCCTCTTCCTAATGCATGCATCTGAACAAGCACCTGTTTCCACCTACTTTTAAATGACAATCGATTTATTTTCCTACAACTTGATAAAACTGGCACCACTACATATGTGTGCATGAGCATGCATGGGTGTTTGCATGTTGATATAAAGAACAAGGAATGGAAAGCAAAAACACACAGTGACAACGCACTTCACTTTGCATGGTCATTGTATTGTAAGCAATGGTCTCTGCATCTCTACCTATTATTTTAGCATTCTGCGAAGTGGCACTGACAACTAATGATATCGAGATGAACTCCTCCTGGCTCTCTGCAGCTGATTTTCACTGAGAAACCAGTCTGACTTATCAAGACCTGTGAAACTGTTGAGCAAAAGCACAGGCTCAGTTCTCAATATGTAGACTGGTGTAGTTTCATCCATTTTAAGTGAGATGCACAAGCTCACTGCAGAGAAGTACAAGTAGGACATGTAGGACATGCATCTCCACCCATTTAACCAATATGTCTTAAGCTGAAATCTGCCTTAACTGGACTTAAAGCATTCTGACAGTTTAGTCCCAATATGCTTCATTTTGGAAAGGGAGAAACCTACAGAACAATCTTACAGAAATATCTTACGCAGAAGTAAAAATTTGGGCTGAAGTAACTGCGGAAGTCTATCAAAAGGAGCAAGACTACACCCAACAACCATGCACACACAACTCAAATGTTATAAAAACATTTCTGCACTTTAAAAAAAGGGACCTGCATCATTNATGAGCATGCATGGGTGTTTGCATGTTGATATAAAGAACAAGGAATGGAAAGCAAAAACACACAGTGACAACGCACTTCACTTTGCATGGTCATTGTATTGTAAGCAATGGTCTCTGCATCTCTACCTATTATTTTAGCATTCTGCGAAGTGGCACTGACAACTAATGATATCGAGATGAACTCCTCCTGGCTCTCTGCAGCTGATTTTCACTGAGAAACCAGTCTGACTTATCAAGACCTGTGAAACTGTTGAGCAAAAGCACAGGCTCAGTTCTCAATATGTAGACTGGTGTAGTTTCATCCATTTTAAGTGAGATGCACAAGCTCACTGCAGAGAAGTACAAGTAATCAGCAATCAAAAGGAAGCAGGGACAACACGAGCAGAGCAGAAATATGACGTAACTGGACTTAAAGCATTCTGACAGTTTAGTCCCAATATGCTTCATTTTGGAAAGGGAGAAACCTACAGAACAATCTTACAGAAATATCTTACGCAGAAGTAAAAATTTGGGCTGAAGTAACTGTGGAAGTCTATCAAAAGGAGCAAGACTACACCCAACAACCACGCACACACAACTAAAAGAAATGGTATAGAAACATTTCTGCACTTTAAAAAAAGGGACCTGCATCATTGCCATTCCGTTAGGAAGTACTTACTGTAGATGTTACTTTATATGACCATGGCCTATTTTAACCTATTTTAACCTGATTAATACTTCTGAGCTGTCAGAGTAAAACAAGTGAACTTCTCATAGCCCATTAAAACAGAGCCTAAGGACATTAGTCTTAAAATACTAATTATTTTTTTCTCATGGATACTGGGGAATAGTGAACAACAGACTATTATACAACAGTGTAGTATACAACAGTCTAACGTTAGCAAGGTTCACAATGAAATAGAATATATGATTTCTTGCAGTTACAGTATGTCTTAATTTATCAAGCTGATCACAAGTCAATAAATTAGAGAAGCTAGCAGGATCCTTGTAAACAAACTAAAAGCTTTAGCCCTTCTGACCCCCAGCACTTTGCATTACCAGAATTCTTGACAATAAATACAGGGCATGACAGCATCAATGAGCTTTGTAGCTTCCCCATAGACACTGGCAAAGCAATATGTAATGAAAGACATAATTCAGCACCTCTGAGAAGAATTATTAGCTCAAAGAAAGAACTAGACCAAAATTCACTCCAACAGGATTAGGTAAGGGAGAGAATGCAAAGCACTTTGCAGTCATAGGGTGGTAACCTTCATAAATCACAAGGGCAGAAAAACACAGCAGAAGATGAATTGTTCACAAAACCAAAACTCAGACAAGATGTTAAATCATATATAACAGTAGCACTGTCGATAACAAACCAGCATAAGATGCATATGATTCTATAGGCTATTTGTGAAAAAAAACAAAAGAAAATTATATTCCACCAGAGACTTCTGAAAATTAACGAGACCATAGAGTGTTCCTGTAGCTAAGAGGGCTTTGGTGTTTCACTTATTTTACAAGATGCATTGCAAGTGGGCTCAAGCAAAATGCACAGTCATTTTTATACACTGCAGACTTAAATCCATAGTAGTGAGACATAAGGAGATAACCAGATTGCAGCCGTGAACCACTAGACGAAAATGGGACAATGCATTTGAGCACATTTGTATTTCCACAGCATTGTAAATCTCCACAGTATTTCACTGAAGGTCTTTGCTGCTATTTTATCTCTTGTATTTCTGTGTGATTCATTATAAAGCCAATAAAATTATCTGAACAATCCACAGAACATAAAGGCAATTTTCTTTAGATTGTGTTGCTTCCCAGCAGCTTACAACTACTACCATTCCTTTTTTACATATTTTGTCCTTTTTCCTTTAATAACCATGCTCCCTCCCCCTTTTTAATTGTACTTGCAATTAAACTGGAATCAGCTGGGCCTCTTGATCTTCTTGTTGTTTCCTTATTTATGTATTGCTATGGATAACTCTTCTAAAACAACTCTGGAAGCAGTTTCTTCAGTCTGCAAACACTTTACATTAACGCAGTCTTTGCGAGTAGTGGTTTTAAAGTACAGAAACAAAAGATAAAATATATAGGCAATAGTAATACATCTTCCCCTTCTACCAGCCCCCTCTTACCAGGGCACCTCACACCTGACCCAAGAAGCTGATTTTTCTATGGCACATTGAATGCTTCCGCAGGAAAGACCAGGAAGTGTGCCAAGTGTTACATGGAAAGCAGTCCACAGAAAAATTGACTAAAAAAAAATACTTCAAAATTTTATTTTGCTTAAACCACTCAATAACACTCAACTAGTGACAAACATTAGTCATTACTATTCTAGTCACAGAGTTGAATAAGCTTCTGCTTCAAATTAGTGACTAAATCTAGTCAATAGATCAATTTCAGAACCTCTGTGAAACACAGGCAGGATTAAAACACACCATACGTAGCCAGCAATTGTTAAAATTTATTCAAACTTACAATTCTGCAGATAAAACCTTCAAAAACACAGTAATAAAATATCACTATTCAAATACTGAAAAAAGTACAGTGACAATTATAACTCACTAATTAGTTACTAGCTGGTATGCCAAGCCTTTATAGGGATACTATCTGAAAAGAGATCAACACTTGTACCAAACACAGAAAATTTCACAGCCAGAGATAAAAAGTCTTACCAAAAGGAGCAGCAGTTTTGAAATCAGCCTTATAACTACCCCTCAAGAGCCACAGGTGCTTGTCTCTGCCAAATTTAAAGGCAAGCCCACACATAGGCATGCTGGGTAAATTGTATCAATTGTGTTAATGATTCCAATTATATCAGTGATGGATCCTATAGTAGGGAATTTCACTTTTAGACAGGTTTTAAGTGTTCGGTTTTTGGGCCTAGGGTTTTAAACAAATTGCCTTAGCATTTGGAGCATTTAAAATTCTGTTCCTATCTCAAGAGTGAAGTCACAAATTAGCCCCAGCTAAAACACCACACCTGCCTCTGGCTACATCATGATGGATGTATATTTATTACAAGACCTAGAAAGTTACAGTCTTCTCAAGTATCTGTAAACAAGATCTTTTTTAGTAGCCTAATTGCTCAATAAAGAGTGGAGGAAAAGGATTAACTCGGCCACAATGCTCTTCATCTGTGCTAACCAGATGTAGATTAGAAAGTAAACTGCAACCTTGTATGGAATGTAGTTTTCTAAGGAACACAAAGGGGGTGAGGGAAAATGCAGTAGAATGGCTTCAGACCACGTGGGCTCTGAAGTCAGGAGGATGAATGATTTTAGGCACCTGTGAAGAAAGGACTATTACTGACAGGTGAGGGAACATTGTATCAAAATCTGCATAAATGTAAGACTTATTAGTCAAAGACAAAAACAGTACCAGGAAAAATCCCTGTCATTTAAATGTTCTAGATTATTCAAAACACCTGGACGTAGCAAGCAGATATGGCACAAGAACCCCTGAAAATCTACACATTACTGAGATGAAAGTTGGAGGCCAAACAACTCCATCTAGGGCTCATAAAACATCAGTGGAAAGCTACATTTAGGTAACAAAATCTCCTACAAGGAGACTTGGAAGGACAATCTGTCCCTCCATATACCAGCATGTCTTTAAGTTATGTCTTGGTCTGAAGGCAGCTTTTTATTGGAATGTGCATGAGCCACACTAATCTGTACTAGGAAGTCAAAGGAAGCAGCAGCATCATTGTTGGCTACAAGAAGGAGAAACAGCAGTGTGTTTGTTTTCCATGCACACACGTAAACAATTTACATGTACTAGTGACTATTTTTTCCACTTCATTGGTCATAGAGTCAAATTTGAAGAGAAAAAGTTTTAAAGTTGTAACGGGATGATTGAATTAGGTTGGACTAAAAGGAACTGAGGAGTAAAAGTGACCTTCCTGCCGACAGTCCAAGAAATTGCCATATTTATTCAGTTCAGCAGAGCAAATGATGGCAAAAAGCAGACCAGATTGTCCATCAGAGCATAGCAGCATCACTTCACTGACTACAATATACTTTAACATAATAGTAGCGTAGCTGGATTCTAATGGATTTCAGCCACGTTACACCACTAAGGACCCTTACCTGTAGTGAAAGACTGAAACATTGGTCAATTTAACAGTCTTAGTTTCATTTTATCCTAATTTTGCTACAGTGTTAATGTCTTCAAAGGTACAAAACTGCTATCAACAAGCCCAGTATATTTTGCAACACAGTATTAATAGATTTATACAATGTATCAGACAGCAAGACAGGTGTGTTATACTGATAAATACAGTGACCAAAACTAAACTGGTGCTAGTAATGCATGTGAAAGAAAAACAGCTGTGTGCTGAGTTGGAAAAATGGCTGGAAGGTCAGAGGGAAACTACTGTGCAAGAGAGGTGACGCAACTGTCTTTGGGTAGTACTCCATTAGACAATAGTGACTAAGGAGGTACTTCAAGGTGTCAAACAGATTCCCATCTGCTCTACAGCCTCAGTGTCTGATAAACAGAAATTACTGGCACAGCTGACTCTCTTTGTTTTGCTTTTATGTATGACACCTTCCCCACACAGTGGGTTCCAGTCAAATTGACACCTCATTTTGGGTATAAAGTAGGATGGAAGAACTGCTTGTTGTCCCCTTGAAAAATCTTATTTAGCCCTAGGAGGAAATATTTTGCAGACTTTACTTAGACATTGAGATGTGTCAGTTTTTGAACAAACTCAAACAAAAATTCCCAAATACTCCTTTTAAAGCATTTCAGCTTTTCCACATGCTATTCAATTTCTGTCCTGTTCTGTTGGTTGGAGTTTGATCTTCTCAGTATTCAACTGTCAGTATATATACCATTCATCACGAAAAACAATAACTTATACCTTGTTCCCAAGGAAGCTAAAGGAGAGGAATGACACAGCAGTCATAGGAATTGCATGATTTGGGTGTGAAAAGAAAGAAAGATTTATTAAAAAATTCTTAACAAACAAGACACATGCTAGTCCCTCTGGCACCAAGAAATATGAAGGAGGAGACAAAAGCCATGTACAAATTAGGTACAAGATAGCCATCATTTCAAATTATAGCAAGGAAAATAGTTCACGCTAAATTACAGAAGGACTTGCTAGGGAAATTAAAGGGTACATAACACAAGAAATAGATTTGAGATAACAGCATCCATTTAAGAGTTGTATTCATCTAATTTGCATGAAATCCTGAAACATCCCAGCCTATCCTCACTGAGATAGATTTTTATATTGATTGTCACTAGATACTTACATGTCAAGGGTAGAGTTGCAAAAAAAAATAAAATTAAATTAAAGGAATT
The DNA here is from genome assembly GCA_013400935.1 of Turnix velox. Lineage (NCBI taxonomy): Eukaryota > Metazoa > Chordata > Aves > Charadriiformes > Turnicidae > Turnix > Turnix velox. The sequence continues at coordinate 395,447 of VZTY01027442.1, read as the reverse complement.
CTTTTTATTCTAAGAAACATAACCAATTAATATCTTACCTGGGCAGACTCTGAGTTTTCCTGTTCTGCTTTGGGCAATAGTGCAGCAGCTCATTTCTAGAAGTCACATACCTCCTTATGCATCTGGATATTTAGAAGTATTTGGACTTTGTGAAAAGCCAAGGATGTCCAGTGTACAGGTGGAAATGCTGCAAGGACATCTCATTTCACAGTATTTTGTCATACCAGATGCTGCTGAAGCAGCAGTGAAGCAGATCCGGCCTATTCTTCATTCCACTGAAGCCACCACAAATTCTTGGGCTTTAACACTGTGTCCTTGGCCCAAATTTCCCTTAGTGCTGTTGAGAGACCTCAGTTATTTGTATTAGTTGTCCCTATATGGTCGTCTCTTGTAGGTAAAGCCATGACTAGCACAGACCCCACTGGACAAGGCTCTAAGCCGCAGGGCTGGCGCACACAGGAAGAGCCCACCACGCAGCATGGATGTAGCACCAGGACAGTTTCTCTGTCACCTGCTGCTGTGACAGGGGAAATGGGCAAGTTTAATCAATCCCTTCCCCATCCGATCGAGAGGGTCACTGTCAGCCCTGCCGGCAGCGACATGGAGAGGAGATGCCTGTTTGCGACATCAGGCATGTGCTGCACCAGGGAACCCTCCTCTGAGGAAAGGAATCCTCTGGGCATGATGGTGCTTCTCTGGCTGCAGGAAATCCAAGGCACCTCAGCCTTTCCTGTCCTTAAGGGGGTGCAGGTCACCACGTAGTAATGGTGGATCCCATAGGACCCTTGAGAGCTTTCTGGAAGGCAGAGAGCGGCAGCCAAAAGGGCCCGACCTACAGGGCGGGGCCTTACCACTGCCGCGCCCACCTCAGCCCCAGGGAGGTGCCGAGAGGACCCCACATCAAAGGTGGGGTGGAGGGTGTTGCGGTTTGTTTCGAATTTGTCGCAGAGCCTGTGTCACCTGCCGGGGCTGCTTCACGTCCCGAGAAGTCATCTGTCAAGAGTATTTTTGTGCTTTTACACAAGCATCACTAAAGGGGCTGCAAATGTTTCCTGAAGTTATCATGAGAGCGCGGGGCTGTGGGCGCGGCCGGGGGCTGCCTGCAAACTGAGCGGGGGGCACTGGTTAGTTAACCTTTTCCTCATCTCTGCTCCGCAGCGCCAGCCACTGCTCACAACCGGAGCTCTGACTGTGCCTTACGCACTCCAGCGTCCACAGCCCTGCTGCAACGGTGGGAGGAGGAGAGAGGGAGGGGTAACAGCTCAGTACGGAGCAGGGACACGTTGGAGGGGAGGGAGGAGGGACTGTGATTACATCTTCATCTTCACCAACCTGACTGCTGGGAGAAGCCATCCAGCCTCCCTTTAGCACTTCCCCAGCCCAGATGGTGTGGGGGGAGAGCAGATGCTCTGATTCCCTGTACTCCCAGAGAGGGTCACCACTTTACATGCTCTGGGTCTGGGGAGAAAGGGTGACTCCAACTGGGGCCTGTTTTATTGCTGGCTGCAGACCAGCAACCGCTCTCTGGATCTGCTCTTCTCCCTAGAGTTTCAAGCAAAAGCAGTACTAATTTGCTTTGTCTCTGAATGACCACTTTCATCATGCACACTGCTCTCTTAACTTCCTTCAGCCATGTTTTAAAACAACAGGCCCCAAATCCTTTTCTGGTCTTTTGGTGTATGTGTACATATGCATCTGGCCAACTTCGTAGATGCTGATTTCACAGAGCTGGGAGTGAAGAAAAATTGTTGTACCTCAGCTTGTCTTTCTTGGGCCAGAACTCACAGAACAAAAACACAAAGGACCCTCAGAGTGATCTAATCCTGTCCCTAGGCCACATCACAGCATCATTTCTTCTGCTACTTCCAGAGTAATTTGTCCAGCCTGATCTTAAAAGCCTCTAACATTCCATTCCTTGCAATATCCCCAGGTAACCAATTTTAGTGCTTACTAGTCTTTATTGTTGGAGATATTTCCCTATGTTTAAATTCACTTGCAAAAATGGCACATTAGTCCTTTTGCCTTCATAGGACTCATGAAAGAGAGTTGAATTGCTTTGTTTTTACAGCTTACAGTAAAATGGTACTGTCTGTCCAATCAGCCATCATTGTGCCTTGGGGACCCAGACTTGGTGCCCCATGTATAGGCTGGCTGTGATCTTTCTGGGTAGCAACTATTCCTCCAAGACCACGTTTTTTTTCGAGCATAGACAAGCATACACCTCTCTCAGCATCAGCTTCTGCTGCAGCAACAACACAACAGCAACAAATGCTGAGCAAATGTCACCTGTGACTCCCAGGATGCAGGTGTTTTGCTCTCTGTGTCAGAGAGGCAAAATTTGCTACCGTGGAAGACACTCTGTGCTATGTATTTATCCAAAAGTCTACGGATTAACCTTACTCTATTTGTCTATGTACAGAGCTGCATTTGTAAATATTGCTCAAGACATCACATTGTCTTCTTAGTGGTAAAGCTGCTGTGATTTTAGAGGGCTTTCTTAATTCTATGAATATTGAATGCAACCCCCTTACAAATCTTCTATATGTATACTGTGATACCACACACTCCAGTGATTTATGTGCCCTAATTAGGCAAGTATTTAAAAAATAATTCTTACATTTAATACAAACACTTGATCTGTAAGATGGAGGTACATATATATTTTTTCTATAGTCCTTTTTGCAGAAATGTTATGGCTGAAAAAGTCACAGAGAGGTTTAGTAACTGGAAACATGTCTAATAAAGGTAAGATATCACTATTAAAGAAAATAGTTATCCATGCTATATTTTAATTTAAGTACCTTTTAATAGAAGTAATAGGTAGTAGCTTATATGGATGTAGCTTTTGAATGTGTGTTTTTGTTGTGAAATTATAACAAAAAATCCTCTTACATGATTCAGTTACCTGCAGCACAAGGTTTCTATTAACCTAGACAGAAAGCAGAAGGTCTAAGGCCATACTCTTGTGAAAGGTCACCAGGTTCAGTACAGCACTGCTTGTCTGCTTTCATGTCATCATGCAGTGGGAGAAGAAAGGCAGTGATATTTTCCTGACTCACTCAAAGAGTGTGTTGACCTGATATGTATTTGTAAGCACGACATTGCAGGACTGTATGAAAGTTTCACATTGTTTAAAGGAAGTTATTTTCAGAAAACACCTGGGAACCTTCAGATCCCTTATTCCAAGGAACAATCTGCTCTTAATTAAAAAAAAAAAAAAAAGGTGTGTTTATTGTCAGGAAATTTGTGAACCATTAAAAATTAAAGTTGACCAGCCACTTCAATTTTCTTCCTTAATTTGGCTACCTCTAAACTCAAGAACCCCTAACCTTTCCTTAAATGCTGCAACTCATCAGCATGCGGAATAATTAGGCTGAATTTTATGTGAATGTCAGCAGCATACTTTTCTTGAACCATGAGTTGTGAATAAATGCACATACTTAAACATCTCTGTGCTGTAGCGCATTTTAGCTGTTAGAAGTGTAGTTTGAGAAAACCTCTTAAAATACTCACCTGAACACAGTACTCAGATAGCTTCAAAATCACTTTTCACTTGAGTTTTGATGAAGCTCAACTAAAAGTGAGGACTCATGTACAGCCCAAAGTTTAAGTAAGAGCAAAATAACATGCAGAGGCTGTTTCCCAGGGCTGAATGCCCCGGTAGGCCTAGTGACCCACGTAATCTCTCTAAAAACAGCCTCAAATGGGTTTGCACAGCATATATGTCTCTTTCTGGTGGTTGGTGAAGTAGTACATTTTACCGAAAACCAAATACAACTATGCTACTTTGAATAATTGTAACCATTACTAGCAGAAATATCATTCTAAGCCCATAGTTCATATTTACTCCTGTAAGGTTCCAGCTGTTTATTTGCCCATGGGTGCATTTCATTCAGAAAAGGAATTGCAAGTAACTACATATAATAATTTCAGAAGCCCAGATTTAACATCTGAACCCATCCAAACCAAGAGTAATACTATAGTAGATAGTGTTATAGACTAAGTTTTGTGAATACTGAGACTGCCAAGAATTCTTGGTAGAAATTGCATGTATGTGAGTAACACTGAATGCAACATCTAGGGAACTTGCAAATAATTTACAGTGAAGCAAGGTCATATTAGTCATTAAATCACTTTCCTGTAATCATTGTTGTCATGGATTGTACAATTTCTGGTAATCTTTCAGTATGAGACCTGTCACAAGTGCTGGACTGGAGCATGCCCATGCATGTCTATTCAGTGCACAGGAAACTGTTGTATAGAAAAAGAGAAACGTGCGCACGCATATGCAAACAATTTCCCATTAAAATCAATATTGGATACCCTGTTATTAAATCTGAGTATCAAAATACACTCAAGGCACATTTCTGTAATTCCAAGCAGCAAAATTGTTCACAGTGTGCAATGAAACTGCTAGGAACATCACTAGTATTGATTAATGCAATATGACTGAGGGCAGAAATTAAGCTGGGGATAGGGGCCTCCATTAAAAATGTTTATTGCTAAGTGCTCATGTATCACTTCAGTTCCTCTCCTGATCTGAAAAAAGAAAACATTATAACCTTCTTCAGGGAAAAAGAAAGACATTTAGCTGATGTATTCATCAGAGAAATTATGCTTCCTTTCTTTATTCCAATCTTATTTAGGGTGCTAAGAGTGCTAATAAAACCTGAGAGAAGTACCAGTTTGGGAAAACAGTTAAGTACATGCTTAACACAGAGCAACACTTTAAGCAAAATATATGCTTTTCCAGTCAGCACTGTTTTGGATTCAGTGGCCTGAATCTCAGATTGGGAAAATCAGATCTCAAACTGGACACATAAAATCTATGCTGTTCCCCCACTGCTATTCTCCTTACCCCACTAAATTCATTAACTTACTCAGCAGCTCCACCAGGTTGTAATCAATTCAGAAAAACATCCTGTAATGAAGAACAGAGAATCTATTGATACCATCCTTTCAGCCTGCCAATCTCCAAGCCTGACAGCAACTTCAGAACTGGATTTTCTGCCAAAGAGTTTCCAGAATGATCCACTTTATTCTGCATTACTTTGGGGGTAGCTACAGCTGCTCCAAGATTCTTTCTCTTACATCCATCTCTTACTTGCTGCTCAGGATCATTCAAATGAAAAACTCACATCTGAGCCTAAAATTTGCCAATATTTTAACATTACTAGAAATAAAACAGGACTCCACTCAAGTCATGTAAAAACCAGTTTGGAGGTTTGTTTTTTGTGTTTTTTGGAGTTTTTTTTAAATTATGTCCATTGAGTTGTAGCAGCTTTGTAATATAACTTGCCATGTCTGTCTTTGCTGCTACCCAGCAGCTGAAAAACTTCAATTGTTTTGCCTTCAAGGGAAAACTTGGCACAACTTTGTGTGTATTCCTGTCTCTGTCTCTGGCAAGGCATACAATTCAGTATACCTCTATAACCCATACTTGTATTTGTCCCAAGAAAACAAGAGTTCAGTTAAATCAGGACAGGGAAGCTCAGAAACTTGCCAGTGGAATGGGTAGTCTGCCCATTGCTGTTTACCTATTTTAATCTATTTTAGTTGAAAGGCTTACCATCTGGTAAGGTTCTTGGCTCACATACAGTAAATGTATTTCTTGAGTTCACAGCCAATAACAATAACCACAGTTCCAGCATTCCTCCTGCAGATCTAACACACACAAAGAGAATGAGGGATGATATTTTTTGTTACTTATCACATCCCTGAAAACAAAATTATCTCTTAATATGTCATTATTTGTTCATGTGTTAACAGAGTCAGTATACAGATCTCAGAACACAGTACATACTGTCTGATGCTAATCCATGAGCACTCAGTGCATGTAGCTAGCATGGCAGAAGGAGAAACAGCTAAAAAGCTGGAAAAGCAGCAAAGGAAATAAAGTATATGTGACTGAGTGAGAGAGAGAAAAATCCACTGTCAGGCCAGAATTCTGCTTGCCAAAAACAAGCTAAGAGATCTATTTCCAAAAGAAATGAGTCAAACCAGGGAAACGAAAATAATGATTCTGTGTAAAACTCAAGGCAGCAGCTGCTATCTGAGAGAAAACATGAGATGAGTTAGCAGACATAGAAGATTAGTCTTTTTTTGGTCTTCAAATTATTACAATTTAGAAGAGTTTGGCTCAAAAATGTTTGACCTAATCACATCTGTTTTAACAACTTAAATGAGAGGCTCAGCAGCTGTAGCTGCCAAAGAATCTCCAAATCTGCAGACATAATTCCAATACTTGGGCTCTTGTCTGAACAATCTAGGGGTAACATAAACTCTATACCCTAAAAGTGCCTGTGCTGTGTATAACCACGTACAGACTGATGCTGCAACCCCTGCCCTTTCTCCCCCAACCCCAGAAAACAAGCCTATTTCTAAATTCAGCTGTTCCTTGGCTTAACTTCTGGAAATGGAAACCCATCACTCTGATGTATGTAAATTTATTTCATATTCTTGCAAACAATCAACTGAAGCCTCTTTGTCTACACCCAGAAACAAAGGCAAACAATGGATGCTGAAGTAAAGTGAGTGCTGACAAGTCAGAAGACAGCACAGAAAGCCTCACAAGGAAGGTGAAGCCAATCTGGCTGAGACTCTAGTGAAGAGAGAAAAATGTTTTGCAGAAGGTTAAAATAGCATACAGAAGATTTCTTTGTACTACACAAATATATATACAAGTTGGGAAAGAAAGACCCCATGAATGTGGTTACACAAAAATGAACTGCCTAGATGATCTAAGCTTATTTTTTCTGCCCTTGTAACCTGCTGGGTTTTATTTAGTGAGACTTTCTTGTCTGTCTAATTTTCATTGGCACATCAATTTTTCTTTCAGTGCCTGATTCTTTTTCAACATCTGCTGCTCAGTTTGACAGTATTAATTTTGGAATTTTCCCCAGATCAGATTAGTTGAAGATTGTGGCAAATGCTGGCAAAAGATCAAAGTTTTCTGTCTTTCTTTTCTCTTCTCCTTAATGAAAAAATGTTTTCTTGAGATTCATAATCACTGCTACTATTGTGTCTGATACTGAAAATCATAAAACAGTCAGAACTATTACATATACTGAGAAGCAGGTTTTCTTCTCCCTCCAAATTTCTCTCCACCTGATGTACACTTTATTATTCATGGCTATTGTATCTCTGAGTTGTCAGCACAATCCTCTAAGCACACACGTGGAAAATGTTCAATTTTTTTGTGTGTGCAAATGCACTGCTCCACAAATGCTGTTGAAGCCACTGACTTTGGATAGGGCATTAACCTAAAAATTTGTTGATAGACTTATATATATTTTTCATACCATAAAATATCAAAATGTGAGCATATGTACTAGTAAATTGTATTTTTTTAATTATAGCTAATAGTCACAGGTGGGTGCTCTATGCCATTAACCATGTCTTAGATAGTCTTTGGCTCCAGGAGCATGCAATCTGTGTTTGAGGAAAGAGCTGAGATGCTCTCAGGCAGAATGAAAGGAGATCTCAGGAAATATTATTGTCAGTATGATCAGTGGCAGCATAATACTCAAACAGTACAATGTTATTCTTGTACAAATGAGGGCAATTTAGATATTTAAGCAGAACAATGAAGCAACTCAGAGATCATGTTACCTGTGGATAAAACGACAGAGGAAAGACCATTGGATGCTCATTTGAAATGCACACAGGGACAAACTATCTCAAGAAAGGCCATAGAAGGAAGCAAGTTCAAACTGTCCTGGGTGTGTTAGAAGGAAAGTAGTCAAGTATTGCTAAATGAAATTGGGTACCTTTATTTACATGGTATAAAAGAGATATAAGGGAACTCTGTGCTTCCCAAATGAACCTACACTGCATCCATTTGTCTTGCAATGATATGGTTAAGGCAACAAGCTAGGAAAACAGACTTGGTAGCAATGTTCTCAGTGGATACAGACACAGCAAAATGCATTGGCAATGCCAGGAAAAAGGATGTTCCAGTAATCAAGATGTGAGGTGAAAAGTCTCCGTATGACAATTTTAGTTGTGTGGGCAGGATTGAAAAGGCAGACTAATATTTTCAAAACAATGCAAATGAAACAACAAAAATATTTCAGCCTTACAGGATTTAGATATAATGTGACTGTGAGGTCCCAGATGGCATTACAAGACAAGCATGATACTCCAGTTACTGCCCTAATTAACAAGCAGGTCCTCAGTGTTGTTCTTAAAGAAGGACATAACAGCAAGATAGCTTGGAGAGAAATAAGAAAAGCTCTGGTTTAGTCCTATTCAGTTCAAGCTGCTGGCCAGACAACCACAAGGCAATGCTAGGAAAATGGGACAATTTTAATTTGACCAGAGTGAGACAAGTCTGTAACACAAAGGTAAAGCCATGAGTTCTCCACAAAGACATAGTAAGTTTAGATTAGGTTCAGAAGGGATAAATAGCTTATGCACAAATAAGTTCTAAAGATCTGTGAGTGGTAAAAAGGAAAGGCTCTTAACTGTCCCATGTTTGCATGCAGACACAATGAATGTATCTCCCCTCCTACAAAATCTAGGGCCTATGCAATTGCATATGCATTTTAATTCATTAATGAGATGTTCTTATTCAAAGCACTCCTGATGAGGCCACTTTGTATAAAGAGGAACAGAATACTACTGCAGCTTGTTGTAGGTATCTGGTATCCTGATGTGAGGATCTTAAATACAATAAATCAAGCTCATCTGAAAAATGATCTCTTCACAGACTAGGAAATTCTAATTAGCAGAGAGGTCGATCTTCGCTCCCACTTGTGATCAAACAGATAGCAGACATCCATCAAGCTGTTCTTCCTACAGGTTCTCAAAAAGAATTATTTTGGTTTTTAAATACATGGGAGGTGTTCAGATGCTTAGTCGGGGAGATCTGAGAACTATTGGCTGGTTGTGGCTAATTTATTCCCTGCATTTGGGTATTAGCAAGATCTGTCATTTAGCTTTGTAGAAACCCATATGCTTTCATGAGGCACTTGACTTTTATAGTCATTCCATTTAAAAATCAGCTGTCCTATTTCAGTTCTAGATCTTTTGATCCTTATGCTTTAATATACTGGACTGTTCAAAGTATAGTAGGGAGCTGCCAAGTGTGCAAATGATGTTTTAGCTTGATTAGCTCTGGCTTACCCTCCTTAGCATGAACTACACATAAATGCATGCAAGTATTATTGATTCAGAGTGACTGATCTATAACAGTGCTCTGGAGGTGAATTATCACAGACAAAGAGTGAGTAGATCTAAGTGCTCTGTCTAGGCTACACCATTAACAAGAAGACTTTGGAAGGTTGTCTTTTAAGCTACAGTCTCTCTGGATTTGAGGGATTGATTTCCCCTCCTCTGACAAGGCACACTCACTTCATAGTCTAAAGCTCCCCAATTATTTATGTAATTTTGTATAAATCATGCATTTTCTCTTGATAATTGGCATTTCACACTTCAGTACACACTACTGACCATTGTCATAATCTACAGTCACAGTAGTTATCTTTGCATTTTGATGACATTGAATGAGCATCTGTAGCAAAAGACATCTTATAGTTGCTACAATTGCTTCTGTTCTACTGCAGAACTAATGTCAAAATTACTTTGATTCATAGCAATCCCTACATACAATTTTTTTGCAATCCTAAAACACAGCTGCTGTTCAGTTATATTTATTGATCCATCCTAGAATAGGCAAAATTGTCTAGAGTTGAAGTAACTTCAAAAACCTTTCAAAGGCTGAAATATAACATACATGGGAAAGGTGGTGCCTCCTGTTAGTGAGTGTCCTTTCCCATTGTCCATTGAGTGACATTTTCCATTATAACATTTCATGTTTAAATACTATTTGACTCTGCCAAACTTCAATAATTTGGTCTGAAAACTTAATTTCCAGAAAAGTCCACAGGAGAATTATTAATTTTATCTCTAGAGCAGGGTCCAGATATACTGTCAGCTATGAGAACAGAACAGAGCACTGAACAGCTCACATTGACTGCACTAAGACAGGTTGGGGTTCAGGGGTGAAAATACTACACTAAATCAAAATGCATATACCAGAGGAGGAAATATACAAAATTAAAGCTGGGCAGCAACACTGGCTCTAGAAATTATGAATGCTGGAATTTCTACCTCTGAAATGTTATTTTTCTATATAATTAAGCATAAGAAATAGTCATCTATGATGTCTTTGTTAAAAGTTTCAGTGACATTAAAATCTCCCTTTTTCTGGCTGAAGAGAACAATATTGTAGGAGATGTATAACCTAGCAATGTGCCACAGGGTGAATGTGAAGAGCTTGCAGCAACACCATTTCATGAGAAACCATGCCATCTGGAGCATTAAATGTGGCCATGGCACACATTCTTTCCGGCAGGTACCTCAAACACAAAGGATCACATTTCCCTGAGTCTGGCCATAGCTGACTCCACATTTCTCAGTAAATTGAATGGCCTTTGCTTGCGGCTGTATCTGTGCTGTCATGCAAGGAACAGATTGACTCTGGCTTGCAACTGTTGGATTATTCCCTGGAGTTGACAAGCACTCCGTCTTAGCCACATGCGCTTTGTTCAGTCTTTCAAAAGCCCTTTAAACTTCCACTGATTAGAGGTGGCTGAACTGCAAACGGAGCTTTGCTCTGGTTTTGATCAGCAAACAGTAGCTCAGGCGTTTCCTTGAGTTAAAGGCACATGAAAAAAAAACAGTCTGGGAAATTTACAGGATGTACTTACACCAGGAGGCATGAAATTCATACTGCTTTGTTTTGGGACACAATGTGATGAATTATTTTTCCTAAGTGTTCTAGATCTTATCTTTGAGATCTGGCTTAAACGTTCCTCTGGAAAGTAAAAATGTAATAATGATCCTGGATATTTTAACACTGTCCTTCAAGCTATTCTTCTATTTCAATATCATTAAACTTTTAACATTTTAAAGCTGTTATATTGTTAAACACATTTGGAGACCCATACATGGTAAGACTATCTCAAGGAGAAGCAATCTGGGAAACTTTTTTTCCTCTTTAAAGCTGACTTTCTTTGTGAGGAGACTGTTTCAGCTAATAATCTGTTGAGTTGAATTGTGGATCATGATTAGCATATGAAATATTTCTTACGAAGATATCTACGAAAGGGAAAAAACAGTTAGTTTCCAGGAGCTGTTCTTGTGGTGTTTAATGGGAGGAGAGGATGAATATACTTCTCCTGATCATCCTGCTGCAATCCAGGATCTACATTAGAAGCCTGGCATAGTCAATTGATTCTACTTTCTGAGACAGCAGATAGGTTTCAAAAATTTCCTTACACTGTGGACAGCACATTCAGAACCTCTGGAACTGGAATACACTGTGAGTGGTGTTGCATTTATTTATTCACTGGAGTACATCTTCTAAAAAAATTACTCTTTGAACACTGCAGCATATATGGAAAACTGGAATGCAAAAGACTAAATGTCCCTTGGGAAAAGGAGAGGATGCCAAGTAAGCTTGTATTGACAAGCTAAGGACTTGTTGGGAGGTAAGCAGATCAGGAAACATCCAGACAAGAAACTCAGGGTTGAAATCCTTCAGGAGCAGGCAGTTTTGCCATTTGATTCAGACAATGTCTTACACTTATTCTGACCGAAGGAAGTTGGATTGTCACATTATAAAATGCTGTGCCATAATAATGAAGTTTCATACCAATTCTGTTTTCATTACAAAACATTTGTAAAGTGGAAACAGAAAGGTCATTTAATTTGCATCTGTGAAATGCTTAAAATCTCTGGGTTAAAATTCCATTGATCTCAACAGAATTACACTTTACACCTGGCTGAAATCTGGTCCCTGACATCCTTTTCATGTCTTACTGAAGCAAGCAGGTGTGAACACTCATTCTCAGCAGGGATCAGTCATCCATGTCAGAAGCAGGAACAGAATTATTTCATCTGTGTTTTTAGACACTAATGAAAAATATTAGGGATTTTGTAAATAGGTGAGTTTTTTGACAGTTGTTTAGTGTTCTCATTTTCTGTTTTGCCTGCAGACAGTAAAAAATGCAATATGAAAGAAGTGCTTCTCATGGTATTCTCTGAATTACTGAAATCATGAAGTCTCAGAAATGCTTTGTTTTTGTGACATTTTTACCATCAAGAATTCTAGATAGATCAGATAAGCTTCCTGACTTTGGGTACTTAGTCAGACTGATGAAATGGGTTTGCAGGTAGTCCCCTTTCAGACTACAAGCATTTTAGTATTTCTCTGCCTGCTCATGCATTGATTTTTGCACTTCTTGAGTATATAAAATGTAAGCTTTTAGTACGGGCTTGTACTAAATTGTCACAGTTTCATAAAAGAATAACAAAAGCGAAAGATTTGGCAGTAAAGCCTTGAGAAAACTGTTCCCACAGCTCATGCAATGTCATGAATTGAGGACTGAACATCATTAGTGCAGAATTCAGTGCATTGTCTAATACACTGTGGTCTACATGTGATGGAGATATCTGCCTCAAAGGTTGTACAGTGTAATAGAAAGATATACTGTTAAATTTTTTCAAGACCATCACTAAGGGAGCTATGAATGTTTGCAGTCTTCTTGTCTTCAAGTTTCATTGTTTTAAAAATATACTCCTACTAAGTATCTGAAGATACGTTCATTTTGTAATAACAACTATCTATAAAACAAAGGACTGAGAATGGTTTGCACAAATCTTTCCCAAAAGCAGTTAGAATGATTGTGCAGTGATACATCCAAGATAAAAACTTGGAAAATACTTCCTAACTAGAAGGACCTATATGCTAGTAGCATCCACATAGAATCATAGAATGGTATGGGTTGGAAGGGACCCTAAAGATCATCTAGTTCCACCCCCCCTGCCATGGGCAGGGAAACCTCCCATGAGATCAGGCTGCTCAGTGCCTTGTCCAGCCGAGCCTTAAACATCTCCAAGGAGGGCGAATCCACACCCTCTCTAGGCAACCAGAGAACAGACCCTTTTAGACTGGAATATTTTTCAATGTGTTTCAAGATTTCTTTTCCCATGATTCAGTAAAGCTAGATATCTTCTGGAGCAGTCACATGTACATAATGTGGGCCCAGATAATAATCCCTCACAAAAAACCTGCCCTCAGAAGCATTTCTCTTCAACATTTTCATTGTTCATCTGCTGCTGGCTTTGTTCCCCTTATAAGCACATCTCCAAGCAGTGGTGGAAACCAGTGATGAGTGGTGCTACTCAAGGATCAGTACTGGGACCAGTGCTGTTTAACATCTTTGTAGGAGATATGGACAGTGGGATTGTGTGCACCCTCAGCAAGTTTGCAGATGACACCAAGCTGTGTGGTGCAGTTGATACACCTGAAGGAAGGGATGCCATCCAGAGGGACCTTGATAGGCTTGAGAGGTGGGCCCAAGCCAACTTCATGAAGTTCAACAAGGCCAAATACAAGGTCCTGCACCTGGGTCAAAGCAATCCCAAGCACAGATACAGGCTGGGTGGAGAGTGGCTTGAGTGCAGCTCTGAAGAAAAAGGCTTGGGGGTGTCAGATGATGACAAACTCAACATGAGCCAGCAGTGTGCACTCGCAGCCAAGAAGGCCAACCAAATCCTGGGTTGCATCAAGAGGAGTGTGACCAGCAGGTCAAGAGAGGTGATTTTGCCCCTCTACTCGGCACTGGTGAGACCCCACCTGGAGTATTGCGTCCAGTTCTGGAGCCGGAAGGGGTTAGATTTAGACTTGACATAAGAAAGAAATTCTTTACAGTGAGGGTAGTGAAACACTGGAACAGGTTACCCAGAGAGGTTGTGGATGCCCCCTCTCTGGAGGTGTTCAAGACCAGGCTGAGCAGCCTGATCTAGTGGGAGGTGTCCCTGCCCATGGCAGTGGGTTTGGAACTTGATGATCTTTAAGGTCCCTTCCAACCCAAACTATTCTATGATTCTATGATTACAACATCTGCATAGACAAAAGACCAGATCCATGTGATGGCCTCTGACTTCCACAAGTGCACCAAATTAGTGAGCAAAACAATAGATGATTTGACATCCTGAGGGCTTTTACTACCTCAGGCTGCCATGTTCAGCTTGTTCAGCACCCAGGCAATACTGAAATGGTACATTTTTCTTGAAACCTTGAACCATAGCCAAATGTTAGTTGTGCCATTTTTGGCAAACATTTACAGATGCTTTCTTTGACTGCTACTTTCTCAAAATCACCATAATTTTCAGCAGTTGCAATATAATTAATCTGCTAGCAATTCACCAACCCTCACTTTCACAGATAATCAGCCAGTCTCTACTATCATAGCTAGTGAAATCTATTGTTCTCAGTCTGCAGCTTACATGGCCAAATGTTTCATGCTAAATTTATCATCGTTTATTACTTGCACGAATGCTGTGGGTAGCCTTTTGGGGAATTTTTTGGACTCTTGTTGGTGTGTTGACAGCCTTACCACAGTAAAATAAAGCTATAATTATGCCACATGTAAACAACTCCCCCCTTGAAAGGAGAAATACTGCAAGACCATTTCCAGACTCCAGTTCCCATGTCTGGTTAGACAATGCTAGAGGGAAAATAAATTTCTTTGACCTGCAGTAACTGCTATCCAGAAGAAGTGTCTCTTTTGTCATATCAATACCTCCCCATCCATTTTCCACTATTAGGTAAGATTCTTCATTGTGCTGATATGCAGTACCAGTTCTTCCACTATCTTCAAGATGGGAAGTCCTGAGAATGTGGTAAGAGGTTTCAAAGGTGACTACAGAATTCTGGTGTCAAAGCTCTAGATACTGAATTTCAGTGGAACTAAGTACCTGAATCTCTAAGTCTACCTTAATTCCCCTAATCTATTATTTTTTTATACTGTTTTCTCTGCATGTGCTGCACATCCTTAAAAGCAGAATACCAAGTCCTAACTACTGTCGATATTTAGCAACTGGGCCTTTAGTAAAATAAAGGCAAATTTTAAAACATTCTCTATACCACAAAACCATCCTATTGTTTCAACAACATATCACAAGAGAAAAGCCCTACACTACATAGAATCAACTTCTTGTATTAATTTCCAGACTAGAAGAAAAACCTTTAAAGACATTTCCAGTTCTGCCCAACAATACTGGAGTGAGATTCAGTTCAATATTTTGATAGATAATGGGTCCTTCTTACATCTGAAAAATAAATGATGTTAACTCTGGGATTAAGTCATTGACAAGACAGAGGTAATCATACACATGTAGCATTATCCCAGTTTTATTACCCTCAATCTTTTAAGCCTGCACGTATTCAACAATGTAATAATGCAAAATGGAAAATCCAATTAGCCCACACACACGCTTCTTGAATACCTGCATCTCAGCTCTGCATAAAGATGAACTGAACAATAAATACATTGATAGCTTATAAAAGAACTGTCTACAGCTTGTATTCTTGCATTAATATTTTGCAAGGTGAAGAATCTCCTTCATTTGCAGGTGATGAAAATACTAGATGCTACACGGGTTAAAAAAAATTTGTTTATATCAAACTTATGCAACCAGTAACCAGGCCAACCAGCCAGCACTGGACAAAACCAGCTCATTAGAGATCAGTGAGCAATGATTACTCTTTCCTCTTAAAATACAAGTCCCAGGAAATTACTTCATTTCTTGGTAACTCCCCATGCTCATTTTTCCTGGGCTGCATCAAAAGAAACATACCTCTCCTATGAGGACAGGCTGAGGAAGTTGGGGTTGTTCAGCCTGAAGACGTGAAGGCTCCAGGAAGACATTACAGCCCCATCTTATACCTATATAATAACTTATACCACTCTCTCTTAAATTTAGACAAGTAGAACACATTGTTCCTTATTTTCAGTATTACAGAAAAAATAATGTTTCTGAATAAGTCAAGAAGTTTCCAGTATAATTTTAAAATTTCTAAAGTGCTTTAACTGTTTGAAATTTGAAATTCATGTACATTACAATTGGGAGCACGAACTGACTTCAGAAAAGCGAAACTTGCTACTCTTTCTTTCCTTTATTTAAGTTAAAGTTGCTTTTTTTACATACATTCAGGATATGTGTGTATAGAACAATACACAGTTACTAATGTCTGTTTAAATTTAGCACAAAGTTTTAGTGGTCTATAGGCACTAAAAAACAGGCTCATCATCATCATAGCAATCCAATTTACTACCCAGTCCTTCAATTTTTGTTGTTATGAGCATAGTCATTAACTTTTCTAGGATTATGTAGTGGTCCCATTATGTAGGATTATGCAATCAGTCCCTGGAAGTCATAAATAGCAAGCAAAATTAAAAAATAAGTAAGTAAAAGTCTTAAACGTGCAACGTCCCATGAACATTCCCCAAACACAACTGTTCCAACAGAGGAAGTTCTAAAGCACATTAGGTTTAGAACAAGAAAAATAGCAGATATGGGGAAAATATGGGGATATGTGGTGAAATACTGAAACAGGTTGCCCAGGGAGGTTGTGGATGCCCCATCTCTGGAGGTGTTCAAGACGAGGCTGGACAGGGCACTGGGCAGCCTGGTCTAGTGGGAGGTGTCCCTGCCTACGGCAGGGGGGGTGGAACTCGATGATCTTTAAGGTCCCTTCCAACCCCAACTATTCTATGATTCTATGAATCTCAGCACATACCAATCCATATCAGCTGTATATCAAAAAACCTCAGATGTTCAGATTCTCCAGAACTGTCTTCTCTTTCAACTCATGATATCTGAAAAGAAAAAGATTTTTTTTTTTGTGGTTGTTGTGGCGTCCAAAGGTATCAGAAAACTAGCCATCACACAGAGGGACTCCAGAGAATACATTCAGCAGGTTCTTCAGAAACAAGGTCATATTTCTGTGCATGTACACAAACAGTAGGTACAACAAACTCAGAAGAAACATGTTGTAGCCAATGTGTGCATGTTATCTGGCCTGAAAATCTCAGAGAGAACCATTGAGTTCTTTGTAAAGTCAATTTGTTCAGATATCAACCACTGAACTTTTGTGAATGTATTTGTTTAATAGGTAGCGTGGTATTTATAGTCAGCACGTCTCTGATAATTAGGAAAATTGACATTGCTACTTCCAAGCATGCTTTTAATTTATTCTCTAAACAAGAGAGAATCAGCTAGGAGCCAAAAGAGACGTCTAAATCAACAGCAGGTGGGTGCCTGGCTCAGTTTGGCTGCACCATTGCACTGTTTTCACAGGAACTAAGATGGAGAATGAAAGAGCACCACAGGGCAGGGACACTTTCATTCAAATTCATTTTTACTGAAATGAAAGTGCAATTAATGCTTGGAGTTTCTCCAAGGAGCTCTAAATAACAATACATCATCTTCCTTTTATTCAGATGCCTAAATGGCTTTCAAAGAAAATTCAATGAACATTTTAAATGTTATTTAGGGGTTTAAAGCCTAAGAGAAATTGTCATTTTCCTCTAACTTAAATTCTGAGAAACCCAAGGATAATACATAGTTTTAATTCAATGCAGATTTCTTTTATCTTAGATTAAATGATCCAACTGTGGGCACTAAATGGAGAAGACTATGTTAAAAAAGGGCTTTCACCTTATTCTATCTCTCTTGTCAGTTAAGAAGGAGCCTTGAAACCAGACTGAGACTTAACCACTTTTTTGGAGGGTCTGTCTCCCATCAGCCAAAGCAGAGGAACTCCTCCCAACCCAGAATAAAATCTAACATTAGAACTAAGTTAATCTGCCTTCACTCCTCTCCTGTGTTCATTTGAATGCTCCAGTACTTGCTTGGCCTCAAGTAGCTAAACTTGTAGAAATTTAATCCTGCCCTATAAAAACTGTTTCCTGTTATCTCTAGTTCCCTGAACCAGCTCACACTGAACAAGCCAAACTCAGACTAAGGTTAGCAGTGTATCTAGGAATACAGTTGGAAGCATAGGAAAGGAAAATGGAGTCAATGGCCTCATCCTGAAGCTTAATTATGATGTCAAACTGGCACGTTCCTAAGTGATTTGAATCCAAGTCTAAATGATGGGCACTATTTATACATGTGCATTGTTTCCATCTCTGTAAATACATATAAATTTCCTAGTACCTCAAGCTATTTATAAAGATATTTTTATATGAAAATATTTTTCCAGACTTTCCAAATATATGATACATGTAACAGAAGCCCTTTCTTCCCATTCTTACATCCTCCAAGGCAAAGATTCATCGTTCTCCTTAAAAGGATACTTGTCGATTCTTGCACTGCTTGAAATGATTGATCATCAGATCTCAAGTGAATCTTTAATAATTTCCATGAGACATTTCCTGACACATAGATTGTAGGATCTAGCATATACAATTGGCTGAAATAGCCCTCGTGGCACACATATAAACATGAATAAATTGAAGAGAATGCTAATAGTACTTTGTACTTTTGGAGTCCATCCTTCAATGATCTCAAAGCACTTAAAAAATATTTAATGATTATGACTCCTGATATCATTAAAGATGAAAACAAATATGCCTATCAGCTAAGACAACATTTGCTAATTAATTTGTTTCTTATGCTTGGAAAGAACTTCTATAACTAATTTATAAGCCTGACAAAAAATAAAGTTTTTAATTGAAACACTGACACCTCCTTAATTTCAGTGCAATCAGCAATTAATTTTGCAATTTATTTGCATAAAAAGTTAAGAAGCAATGATCATTGCCTCATGTATTATGCTATAGAAAGAAATAGCTGAATTTAAACAACAAAATAAATTAATGTCTTGAATACCAATTCATTGCTCTTAATTAGTTTATAATGAATGAATCTTGATATTTACAGTAGATCAAAGTTCAGGTCAAATATCTCTCTGGAATCTGTATATTTGATAATTGGTTGAGAGACAATACATACTGTAATTTTTTGTATCTGGAATGGCTAGTTCTCTTGTTGTAATCAACATGGATAATATTACTTCCAATTATTTCCCAGTTAGACATTGTAAGAACACAGCAATCTGTCATATTAAGAGCTTGAAACCAAAGAAAAATCAGAGGCTTTTTTGGCTTTCCATCTTGACCATAGAAGTGAATCCAAACAATTAAATATGTATTGATATCCCCTAGCAAATTCCCATATCCAAATAGTAGAGAACATATATATGATCATGTAAACCAGGGAAAAAATGTTTTACTAGATGTTTTTCCTATTGACAGAGTCTAGATAGCTACATGATCTATATGATATTTTTTTCTTAAATGAGAATGGAACACAGGAACCTTAACCAGCACAATGCATGCTCTGCTTTATACAGAATAAACCAAAAATCCTCCCTCTGCCTCAGGGAGTTTATAATCTAAGATAAAATAAATTACAGTATCTGCAGCTGCATTCCTGTTATTTTGGACAACATTTTTCCAGTAATGTTTCATTGGCTTTTGATTTGCTTATCACAAAAAATTAACACAGAGATTTCTCTTAAGTGCTAAGCTTAAATAGCTTAAATTCCAAGTTTAAAGAGTTTTAATATCAACTGAAGTTAAAAACTTCTTAAACTTGTTAAAACCTCTTCGTCTCTCTTCAATATTTGAACAACAAGCCTGTTCATTGTTTTTAATTCATATAGGATGAAGAAGATCAAGAAAAGCTCATGCTACAGAATCAGTCCTCAGGTTTATGTGTACTGTGATTACTGTGGGACATCATGTCGTAATTAGGAAGCAGCCATACTGTAATACTTACACTCCCTTGCTCCCTAAGAGTACAAAGGGCCATTTCAGTATTACACATAATACAGAGTATTTTCAGAATTTTTTGAATTACAGCAGCCTAAAGCATTTCCCAGAACCTTTCTTGTATTTCTGTCATGCCTAAAGCTAGATTTAGTGACATAGATATGGCAAAAATCCCAAATTACTGTATAGTTGACTTGAGAGCACTCAGAGCCTCTTATCACCTTTCTGCTACCAACAAAAGGAAAAGGTTTAAAGAAACGCAGAGGTGTCACAGCTGAAATGGTCCTTAACTCTAAGGATGTCACAGCATAAGTAAATGCAGACTGCTTGCTCTCGAATGGTGCTAGGATCTTGCTTTCATAGAGCACCTCTTGCCAGTCAGAAGTGCAATGGTCTGAATTTTTATGACCTGTCTAGGATGGGTTTGTTCCTGCTGCTACATCAAGCCTCAAGGCTATGCTATCTGATCACAAAAGCACTGCAACAAAGCATAAACATAGGTATAACAGCTATATTAGACAAGCTCTCTTCTAATAATCTCTTTATTCTCTTTATACTTCATGACAGTCTGGAGCAGAAGTTTATAGATACAAAGTGTTTTCAAGTTGCAGGTCTCTGGGTAAAATTTCATAAGTGGCAAAGCTTGCACCTGTTTATCTGTTTTCAGTTCATGCAATTAACTTTTTATAACAAATCTATGTTACTCTTTGCAAAAAATAAAATTCTTTTGAAATTGATTCCCTCCCTCAAACACTTTAAATAGATTTTTTATTCTTATTGTCACAAGCAATGAAAGTAAACTCTGCTGCTGTTGCAACAGGGAAGACAGTCTGTAATTTAAAGTACAGAGAACTCTTGATTTTTTTTTGTTGAGTCCTGTGTTTAGTTTAGCTTGTAATCTTGGCTATGGCCCATTTATCTTTGAAAGAGCTCAGCTTCTGATCTCTATACTACTCTCGCTACACACCTTGATCCCATATCAACTCATAGAAGGACCTTTCATCTTACTAACAGTATCTGGGATGAGAGCAGAAACAGCTATACAAAGCACCAAAGGCAAACTCCATGAGCTTACACAATGCTAAATGTTGCTTAGCAACACATAGCTCTTCAGCATAAAGATATGCCAAAATCATTCAAACAGAACTCACATCATATGCCAGAAGGACAGGCAGCCCTTCAGGATCACAGAGCTCTTCAAACTTTCTTTGGAGTTCTCTTTTTTTCCTTTCTTCCCTCCAAGACTGCATCCATACTCCAAGTTCACAAGTTCACTTAAAAGTGCCAGTCATCTAAAAAAAAAAAAAAAAAATCTACCTTATCTCATTTTTTTCTGAGAAAGGAGCAACATCCATAAACCTCACACTGCCTGCTCCAAGACCATTTCCAACTAACTTCAGACTTCAAGAAAATATTCTCATCCTGGCAAGAAACAGTCACATTTCCACCATAAACCATAGTTCTGATCTGTTTTTTCATCAGACTGGTAGAAAGATTTTGAATGGACTAACACAAGATGCTTGAATGTGGGGAGTGTCTTCACAGAGGTGTGCACGATGTGTGATGACTAAGAAACTTCTCCCATAGTATGACCTCATGTAAGGAAAGTAATGTCCTTCCACATGCAGTTGCATTGTGGGCAAGCCACTTCCAGGGAATATGGGGTAGCTGCTTTCAGGACTTAAGAGTATCAAGTCTTAGTATTATTTTTGCTGGGACTTCCAATTAGCACTACTACTATTGTGCCCCCATGTTCCACATGTATTTTTGGCTACCTGCTCTCAACAGTTACGTGATAACATGGTATCGTATCAGTAGGGTCTCATC
The DNA here is from genome assembly GCA_013400935.1 of Turnix velox. Lineage (NCBI taxonomy): Eukaryota > Metazoa > Chordata > Aves > Charadriiformes > Turnicidae > Turnix > Turnix velox. The sequence continues at coordinate 373,986 of VZTY01027442.1, read as the reverse complement.
CAGATTTTAAGGCCCCCTATCAATAAAGACAGTTTTGAATATAAATAACTTCAGTCTTTTAAAATACAATATCCAGCTCATAGGTTTCCAGAACTGTTCTAAAAATCATATCTGTGTGTCAGTAAAAGTTATTACTCTAATGACATATTAATGTCGCATCTGTGGGAGACATCCAATTACAACATTTCATACAGCTTGCAGTGTATGGCTAATGAACAAGGACAGGAACTTTTGGAGAAAGAGGGAAAGAGATTATAATTTTCTGAATCTAGCCCTCAGCAATCGTGGTCACCTGTGAAATTACTTTTTCTATAAGCAGAAAATTCTCCCGTTGGGTATTTAACAGAAGAGCAACAGAAAATGGAAAATGCTTCCTTTGTGAATCAGGATAGCAGTATTTAAAATGAAATCATTAATAAAGGATCAATGATATATGGAAGACCAACTTCGTTCCAGAAAGCATGAATACTTTATTGACTGTTAGATTTTTAAAAGAATTCCGGCTGTACTTTGCACATTATTCACAAAACCTTTTTGCTCTGCAATTTGGATGAATGCTATACAGAAATTGGAGAGCAAATGGTTTAAGGGTGTAACATAATGCAGGCAGATACTTTCTTCTTAAGCTCAGGACTACTCTTGTTAGACCTGCCTGAAAATTGTCACCATGTTGAGTGAATTGTGGGGTGTCATTCTCAACCTACCTGAGGTCTCAGCAGATAAAAGTCTGAAATCAGCAAAGAGAGGGCATTACCATTACCACTGAAACAAGTAACATAAATTACTAATTTCCAGTGCTTTTCCTGATACATGGAGAAAAAAAATAATATTCCAATATTTAGTTATAATAAGCAGTAAAGCACTGAGCTATCTAGAAACCCTTCCCATCCCTATAATTCGCAAGTGCTTTCATACCATGCAATTTGTACTTACTATGACACTTTTTCATGCATCGCTGTAAAAGGGATTTGGTTTTATATTTGCAATTTCATCACCTGAAGGTCAGTTCTGAACTCCTTTTTGCTAATGGGATATTTGCTAAGACCAGAAAAAGCAGTAGCCTCTAAAAAGAGATAAGCTGCTGTGGAGCCATGACAGGTAACAACCTTCCTTCAGCCCATTCTAAGAGCAGGAATAACAGCAAAATGCACAATATTCATGCAGTGTGTTGGTCTCACAAGTAGCTTCCCTTCTTACCATAACCACTTCTACCATTTTCAATTCTTTTTGGCTACTGTAGAAGCCAGTTGAGGCTGAAACTAAAGGCATAGGGAGCATTTTTTTTGTATGCAGGCAGTAATCCAACAAAACAAGAGATTTTTTTGATTGCTATGTCTATTTTCTCTCCATCTCATTAGTCAAAAGGTGTAAACAATTTTCCTGACAAGAAATTTATCATGCATCAATCAAAATGAAACTCTAACATGCCAATTTCGATCTCAGTTGAATGTGCCTTTTTCTTAATTGTGTTTTAGCTGATCTAATTCCATCAAAAACACCCACATATTCAAGCAACTGGATCGATGGAGGAATCTACACCATTGCAGCTATAGGTTCAGGAAATTTTACTTGTACAAGAATAATTACACACAAGTAGAAGGAATGCTCCCCTGGCAATGTAGAACTGCTTAGAGGTCTACAGTACAGCTATTCTACATAGCCATTTTTAAAGATCTAGAAATGTAACTTAAAGAAAGTTTACAGTGTAATTACTGAGGAAAAAGAGGGAGAGAGTAAAGAATCTTTCTGAAAGCCTGTAAATTCTTGATGGGTCTACTCTTTACAGAAGGGAGGAATCAGAAATCAAATTGGATGAGTAATTTTCTCAGACCAGACAGCACAGAAATATCATCTGACACAAACATCCACTTTAGCCCCCATTTATGCTTGATGGTTAGATAATCATAGATCATAAGTTTAGTTTTAATAACAACGAAAGCAGACACTTCATTAACAGATTTTGCAGGCTACATGGTTGTCATTTGTCATTATAAGGATTTGCTGGTTAAAATATTGCAGCAGTTTACCCCACTCCCTGCTGCCTCATTTAATGAAGTTAGATGTATCTCAATATTCTATTTTTATTCCGACCCTCTAACAGCATGAATAGCTGCTTTGGTTATTTGTGAGGTCTCTGGCCTAAGCAAATCTTGTCACACGTATAGCTACTAACTTAAAAGGCCTCAAAGAGTCACCAGGAGGAGTATCCTCTTCAAGACAACTGAGGAAATGCTCAGATTTCTTGTTTTCATAGGCCTTCTGCAATCAAGGCAAATACTCTGGCAAACACGATGATTGATAAATAGAGCATGAGGTGAGAAAAACCACTCATACACAAACTGCCTACATTATTTAGCACACACATTCCACCATTAGCACTGAAAAAGAGAGAAGACCTTGCCTTAAAATGAGGCAGATACAACAGACTCATCAAAGAGTAGGCATCAGCTGGAAAATATACAGACCACTTGGTTTTTCTGGCACATCCCATAGTTTTACTGTTCTTCTAAAGAGTTCCATCAGGCCTTTCTTAACCCTTGCATCTGTCATCAGTGCTATAGTGTGTAGATGCTGGCAGACTCCATGCAGCAGGGAAGTTTGCTTAAGCCAAAATTGTGCAGTTTGACCAGAAGTGGAGATTGTCAATAAAGGAACAGCAATGAAGAAGCCAATAGTATTTCAGACAGGAACAGAGGATTTAGATAAATCATTTTGCTTCTCTGTTTTCTGAATTACTGCATGTTTCTATGTGTAAAGCATTTTAAAGTATATCAACAAAATAGTTGACATATATGATTATTACCATTGTACCAGCACCTGCCAGGGAAAATTAGAAAATTACTACAAATACCAACTTAAAAAATTAACATTTATTTTCATTTGAAATGTCTCCTCAAACTCAGCATCAGCCCTGTAATGTAACCTTATTTTTCTCAACCTGAAGCTGTCTGAAAGTGCAGACAACAGGTGAAATTTAACTTGAATTTGAAACAGAATAACAAAATTAGTGTGATTTCCAGCTGTTTGTTCCCATTAGAAGAAAAGCACTGTGGGTAGGTGCTGTACCAGGAAGGGAGTGAAGTAGGCAGCTCCACATCAAGAACTGATTTGTGGGAAACTCTGGTTTAACTTCAGCAGCATTTTATCATTTTCTGGCATCCAAGATTTCAGTGAAAGGTTTCATAAGGTAGCTGTTAAAATTAATGCACAACAATATTTCAGAAGTTAGTGGTGAGTATAGAGCATAAGAGTGCATATTAATTTTTATTGTTGCTTTGCAAATATTCCTATCAAAAATCTGACAGTCATAAAAAAATTCTGATTATAAAAAAGTGGATTCTGTTCTTTTACTTTCTCTGGTCACAAGGTTAGAAAATTAAATATCTCCATTGAGGAGTCCACTCTTTCACACAACCATTATAACCATGGGAGGGGGTTGGTACCTGGAAGGGATGTTATTACCTTCTCTTATTTCTATGATCCTTGCAGCAGAAGATTTTGTGGTTCTTTTATCCTTCAGTGCACCATTAACAGAGCTCCTCTCCTTCAGTGCACCATTAACAGAGCTCCTCTGTGGATGTGCATGCTCTGCTGGATAAAAGAAATCTCCCCCTCAAGGAATCTTCAGAGTAAGGTTGAAGAATTCCCATTCTTTTACTTAGTTATGTTGCTGGTCAGGCATCCTAGTCAAGAACAAGGCTAGAAAATTAGACCCTTAGTGCTAACATCATATTTACTCACTGTCAGAGCTAAAGTTCAGCATTTCCATGGTGGAAACAGGCAAGTGTCTGAAAGACAACTGTTCCCTTGCAAAAAGAGTGTATCTTCAAGCCACAGAAGTTACACCAGATTTTAAAAAGATCAGCAGTTTGGCAAGGTGCTCTCCTACCAATTTGGTTCAAACCCAGAATTTCTGTGGCAATGATCAGCCAAAGATTTTTGTTTTTTACAGCCCTGGAACTGATTTTACATTTCAAAAACTAATCCCTGCAACTGCCCAATTTAGATTCCTATTATAATTTGTACTACATTCACTAGCAATTTTGCAGGAAAACATAATATTCTCAATCTCCAGAAAAGACTTGTGATTTTTTGGTTTTGTTCTCTAGCTGCCCACAGAGAAGCCAATAGTAATAAGCTATTTGCTTCTACTAATCTTCCTATTCCTTTAGCCAAAGTTTACAGACATGGTAAAAATGGTGTAGTACAAATTCATGAAAACTAAGTCAACTAACTGAAAAGTTATCTGCTTTACAGCTCTTGCACAAATTAAATGGAGGTTATGTCCCTATGCAGATAGTATGTTCTGATCTTGGCCCTTAGGCAGAGATTAAAACTTTAACTACCTTTAACCTTTAATCTCTGTATTTGGAAAAAAAACATATCTTGAGTAATTAGTTTGCTCATAGGAATTGATAGATTTGTTCTCACTACTTGTTTTGAATAATACTATTTTGGTTGCCTGTGACATTCTCACTACTAGAAAGCAGTACAGCCATAAGAGGCCTTCACTATACAAGTTCAAAGCTGTGGACAGGGGAACATAAAAGCCTTGAAAAAAATCCTATTTTGTACTAGCAGCTATTTACTGATCCCATCAAGAAGCAGATAAAGCAGAAAGATGCTGTACAAAAATGGACCGATGTGACAGTAGATTTTACAGCTTTCCTTAAGAGTAGTGTGTCTCTGACAGCTTAACAGTTGTCTATCAGTGCAATTTCAGAGCTGTAGTTTTGCTTCAGTTTATATTTGAGATTGAATAGTAGTGATTTGCAATTTTTTCCTTTTTTTTGTTTGTTTTCTTTTTGGATAGACAGAAACTTTAATTATGAAAGCACAAAATCTCTCACCAGACTGGGAATCCAGATGAGGAGACTTCTAATACCTTTACCTAGGCACTGGAGAACACAACAAGAAAACAGATTTATCTTGTAAAGCTTTTCTCTTCAGAAGCCTTCACTATTAGATTATTCCTGCTGAAAGGAGGAGTGTCTGTAATTGCTTCTTCACATTCTGTACCTGCAAGTTGTGAGGGCCAGGTGACTTTTCCAAACCAGTTTTTCAGAATTAAAATGACAGTAGCTGTAAATTTATTCAGTAAACAAAGCACATCCTACTTCAACCACTTAGAATAAAACCATTAGTGTACCTGCTTAAACATAGCTCATTTCAAAGCACTTCCAACGTATACAGGAACCAACAGCTACCTATGCAACATTAATCATCTGGTTTCTTGGAAGATATCCTGCTTTGGAATACATCTCCTTTTGGCAGCCTCTGAGTGCACTGCACTTCCTTGTGTCTCTAAAGCAAGTAGTTCAGAGATAATGAAATGCAGTTTTCAGGTCTACAGAGCAAAGTCTTTATAATGCTTTCCACTGCTGTACAATAGTTCTTACAAGAATAATTCAGAGTAGCTGTCACACTGGACATATGAGCCCTTTGGTTATTTTGGAGGCCAAATGGCTACTGATACCAGTAGGCATTTACAAATTAATGTATTTGGTAGCAAATATGTAATTCAGAAATGGGAGGACAACATGTTCTGTTGTGCTCAGGGCCATTTATCTATTTAGCAACATTCTGTTCTATGCTGACTCTATTATATGTTGCACCAATTGAGGATCTAGTTCTTGGCACCTGCCTACACCACTAGCTGTTGCCTCTACAGCACAGAGACTAAAGAGATGAACACGCCAAATGCCAATTTAAAATGACATAACAAGCTTACTTGCTGAACTAAAAAGAACTACAATATGACTTTGGATGTGACCAAAGTTGCTTTTGATTTAACTTTACTGAAGTTAGAAGAGAGAGAGGGAGTGACAAATTTGCCATACACCTTTAATTAGGGTCTCCTTTAGGTTAATGCTGACATACTTGGCTACATTTCTTCATAATATTAATTTTGGTTGCTTTCTAATTTGGAATGCAGTCGATACCAGTTGCAAGGACAGTAACAGCAGACTGAACATGCAACAGCAACTTTCCCCAAGACATCCCTAGATTCTGACCACCGATTTAAATCATGCCTTTATTATTACTTAAGATGCTGATATTTGTTTACCATCTTATTATCCCAACAATTGCACAACAGGATGTCAAATAAATAACTAATGATTCCCAAAATCTCATAATTAAAATCTACTGGCACTTCTTAATGCTCTCCTCTGTCTGCTGATGTAAGCATTTGCAGGTCAAATAGTTGTCAGAAAATAGCTAATTACATCCTTTCCCATGAGGAAGAAAATCTTTAAATTTAATTAAAAGACCTTAACTCTAGTCCTGTACATTAGGGTCTTCTTTTCATTGTATTTCCTTCTGTGCGACTTACAGTGATAGGCTTAACATTCATATTAGCAGTGGCTCTCATCTGCAGGTCTGCTTTTTGCCCAGTGGTGGCTGATGGATAATTTGATTAAATTAATTTCTTTCTCTTTCTCAGAACCACATCTCACCATTTCACTTCCACAGAAAAAAGCTAATAAACAGTCTGAACTTTAAAGTTCATTTCTGCAACTTGTGCCAGTGTGTCTCACACTCCAGGTAGCAGAAGTCTCAATCAAAACACAGTTTGACATATTAATCAACATAGTGGCAAAGTTCCCAGGAAAATCATGAAAGAAGAGGAGAAGTGTCAAAGAAAATGCTCCCAAAGAGCTGGTTTGGGCGTGTTTGGCTGGTTTGGGATAGGTTATAAAACAAAAACACTTCCTATTTCTTCACATACTTTCAAAGGAAGGAAAAAAACAAATCATTGTAGTATTTCAATAGTTAGAATTAAAAAATCCTGCTAATATATATAAAAATTATGCTTTAGTGCAATCACTCATGCATTATTAAAATAATGTTTACCACCACTGATTCTTTGCTGAGAAGGCAGATTTATACAGAAAATCTGGATATTAGCAAAAGGAAGTATTTAAGATGGTTCTGTAATAATCTCTTACTGTGACATCCAGATTTATGAAATTGAAATACAAATTATTTCCCCGCACTTCACTGTAATGACTTCAAAGCAGTCATACTTCTGTTACAGTGCAAAGTGTCAGCCAGCACTCTTAACTACCAAATTTCTCTTTCTTATGGCTCTTGGACTGCTGTATGTTCTTTTACATTGTTCAAATTAACAGCTAGCATTATATCATAGATAACAATAGTACCAATGCAATTTTGTCCCATCATCTGTTTTGTTTTTCAGATTTATACTGATTCAGATTAAAGCAGATAATTTAGAAATAGTGACAATGGAATATTTTCATTCAAACATCTTTATAGACAAGAAAATCTTCATGATAACTCTTCTAAGGAATTCCCCAACTAAAAACCAAAAATTCACTCTTGGCTTAGGAAAACAAGATTTTTTAGAAAATGCAAAACAATGTAAGCAAGCAATCCTTCTTAAAAACATTCACTAGAAATACTGCTTTAAAACCAGATGCACTTAAGAGAAAGCAGTGGAAATATAAAGTAAGTCCTCTACCTCATCAAGGATATTGCTAGCTCACCAGGATCATCCATTTTGACAAAAAAACTTGAGTCTTACTTTTCACTTATGGAAACCCCTTATTACTTTCCTGGGTATGCATGTAGACACAGTTCTGCAACCTGCTGAGTCACAAAAATGGCTAAAACACCTGTAATCCCAAGTGGTCCAAAGTAGTTTGCTTTCAGGCAGGTTAGAAGGTCGCCTTTCTTCTGCCTTCTGCTCTCAAAGATCAGTAAAAAGCTCTTTTGGTACAAGAAAATGGGGAAAAGAATTCTGTCAAAGCAATCCTGAAGTACTGAGTCTATTGACATTCTTTCAGGTCAGGTAGGAAGAATTCAACAATGTCTGGTCCAACAGTGCACCTCATGCTTCTGAACTTCTTCATAGAGAAAGCTCAGGGATGTGACATTTTTATCATAGTGACTTCACCTTAAAGGTAAAATGACATGGCAAAGGAGAAAAGTTCAGCACAGTGAAAAAAAGCTGAGAGAATAAAAAAAATCACGGTGAAAAGACAGATCTTCTCTAGGTGGAAGCAATACAGTGGGATTATTAATGGAAAGGAAGAAGGCAGCTCCCCCATATCCTTAACTGACTGGATAGAAGCTTAGATCAAAGTCACTCCTGATGTAACACTGAAATAATACCAGGGATAAAGTCAGACCATAAATCTCAACTGAACAGCCTGTTATGGTGATGACTTATTCTAGATTGAAGACAAAAGGTTATAAAAACAAATTTATGGCCACAGTATTTGTTATAATTAATTTTCCCCACAGTGAAAGCATAGTGATTTGGGAAAAAATGACCTTTTTAGAAGTGCTTAATTTAAGAGCCCATTGTTGCATTACGAGGCCTGGCTGCATCCAGTATTTATGCAGCAAGAAAACAGAGCTGTCACACTCAGGGAAGGGATGATTTCACCAGTCCATGATAAGTTTGGTTGTTTTTTTTCTTTTTAATATCCTTTTTACCAAAATACAGCTAAGTCTGGTAATTTCTGATGTTAAAGCAAGAATTACAGCCAAACCTACTTGCTTATTTTAAAATAGTGAAATATTTATTTCCTTGCGAACTCTGGCTGCAAACCAACCTGTCACAAGGACACAATTGCCCTGCTAAGCCCATGCACTCTCAAGCTCCAAATAATTTCCATATCCAAATAAAGGTTGATTACTGCAGTCTTAATGGCATAAGTACTAGCTTTACCACTGATAAAAAAGGAAAGTGAGTATTTCACAGTGCTCAAGTGAGCAGAGGAAGATTAAGTTGCAGTATTTTAGTGGATTACTTCCTCTAGTTTTCAGTAACTTTGTCTCTCTTTCTCCCTTCTGCTGCTTGGGAGTATACTCCTGTACAAGAGGTTTGTGCTTTCTAATGCTGATGAGATGGACCAAGAGAAACTGCTTAAAAAGTCTTCAGACTAGTAGCTCCTTTCTTACAACTAGAAGCTCTGTTGATGTTCTCTGTGTTCAAATACTGATATATTGAAATAATATCTGCAGATATCATAGAATCATAGAATCATAGAATGGTTTGGGTTGGTTTGGGGTTAGATTCAACCCCTCTGCTATGGGCAGGGATACCTCCCATTTTTTATGTACTTTAGGGATACCCTCATGTCTCTGCCAACAAACATTAGGCTGGGACCAGTCTCACCTAAAACAAGGACCAAAACTGTAATACAAGAGACATTTTCTCCTGAACCATGAACCAGTCTTTCAGATTTGTCTGCAGTACATCAGCTGCCCAGACAACACTCTGGCTTACATCTTGGAGTTCTGTTGTTGTTCTGTTTGTTCGGGTACTTTTATGTTGATCTAGTTTCTGCCGCTATCATGTTGATATACTTCTCATAACTATACATAAATGGCTAAAATTTCTTTTTAAAACATTAATAAAATTATATTAAACTTACCCTCTGCAATCTAAAGCTTTTTCTTCTAAAGAGATCATAATTTCGGGAATTTAGCTGTAATCCAGTTAGCACAACCCTACTGTTTGCAGACACTGTCAAAGAGGTAGCTCACTGTAATTACTTCCTCAATCATTTCCCATGAATGAAGCACTCCAGGCAATGCTTAAACTCTGCTTAATCACTGGAAATACTATACATTTTAAAACAAAACTGTATTAGACTGCCATCCTTATAATAAATTCCCCAACAGTTCACTTCCTACTAAATTTCAAATGTTGCTTACATGAAGAAACCCAAAAGTATCAGGGTCTCATGTGAAAAGAATTGTTGCATTTTAATAATGCAACGTGTTTTATTAAAAGTGTCTCTGTATGAAATTATGCCAATGTCCTTAGCTACACAGAGAACAGCATTAAAGGGTGACTTTGGGAGTGACAGTAAGCAATGATAATGGCTAGGGAATGCATGGTTCTGAAAATTATCAAAAGACAACAAATATAAAACCATTTTGATTAGATGATCACTGGCTCAAAATAAACCTCAGACCCTTGCTCTTTTACTGCAAGCATCCCCTGAGTGCCTCATGTTAGACCACATCACACTCTAAATGCTACAAATCAAGTCTGTAGAAATTATACTACAAAAAGTCAGATGTCAAATCACAAGTTTCTGGGACTCTGAAGTGTTTGTTGGAAAGTAAGATCCTAGAAGTCCAAGGAAAAGAATTTGAGCTGGTTAATTCCACTTCTTTGGTTTCAGTAATCAACAAAAATTAATCTTCACTGCCTTTAGATGCATAATCAACATCTAAAGTCCCCGTAGTTTTTGGTCTGAGCTTCACTCTATTTTACTGTGATATTTCCAGCTTCTTTCCTTGCCTTGAACTTAATGTTAACATCTATTTAGGAAAAAGAAAAACTCCAAACAGGTCTTAAATGAAAAGATGCAAATAGGTCATTACCGGCTTTCCTGTTATAATATGCTGCTTAATCAAATACATAAAACATTATTGAATATGCTTAAAGGTTACTGATTATCAAAAAATAAAGGAAAAATAGGAAAAATCCCCACTGCAAGTGGAAATCTTATTCAAATTTAGGTAAGAAAGAAATACTTTCCATACATACAGATTTGTGAGTTGGGAATCAAACTGCAAGACACTTGTATTCATCAGGTTCTACACCTCATCTAGTTTAATGCCAATTAATTTCCAGCTCCATTTTGCTGTTAATTAGGGCTGCTCAGACTCCAACTTTTTTAAGATCCAGATTGCCAGTAACCATCATGTGATCATGCAAATGAAGATCTGCTGTTAATGCTGGTAGTCAGGTTGGAACAGAACTGACAGCATCGTAAGCTTACATTTTTTAACACAGTATTAGTAGAAACAGATAGGAGCAGATAAAGTGAAATCGACTGGGATTTGAGGAGGAGGACTCTGCCACTTTTTCTACCTATAAGAAAAACAGATTCTTAGTTACTAAAGACAAGTTGATCGGAAACCATATTTTTTCCATTGGGTCACTGTTGTAAAAAAAGAATTAATCTCTTCCCAAGGTATTTCTTTGGCTTTCTGAGAAGAAGAAATCAGATTGAAAGTTTCATGTTTCTTAACAGCCTACCCCATGAAGAATGAAACTACAGAAAATAGGAAATTCCAACTCTAAATAATAACAAAAAATCTTTATATTTGGAGACAGAAATAATCGACTATGTACTCTTTTCACAAGTCCTGCATCAATGGAGGAAAATAATATTTTCTCAAGCAAAATGTGATGGGATTAACTACAGGCCTTCACAATATGAGACAGCCTTGGTTGTTCTGCGATATCTAATAGCAAGCACTGGCTTTTAGTGAATTAACTCCAACTTTTCTCTGAGCAAAAAATAAAAAATCTATTACTATACTATGAAATTCAAGGATTAACCTCTATTGGAAACTCACCTCAGTATCTAGATTTTTTTTCCCTCCCCATCATTCAAGAAAAAAAAAAAAGCCTTATAAAGAGATATAAACTAGCTTTTACTAACTCTCTTCTCTCTGTACATCTGACCTCAGGATGAGTCTTTTGTCATTAGGCTTTTTTACATTTTTATTGCATTTGAATTTCAACAGTGACAGGTGAATGCTAACCATATATACAGCAGACAGGGCTATATTGAATATTCAAAGGATTTAATTTTTTTTACCTCATCCACTCTGTATTTACTCATTAGTCAAGTTGACACTGCTTTTCAAATCAGCGTATTAAAAGCAATTTCAGATATAGTTCCTATTACATTATACCCTGACATTTTAAAAAGATTTTTCTCTTTGCTATTGCTTTATTAAAAACCTAACTGAATAAATTCCAAGGAGGGACACTTGTTCAAACAAATGGGAAAGAATTCAAATGTTAGAACTTATGGAACATCACTGAAAAGGGTCAAAAGCATGAAATAAGTTGCACTGGATGATGCATGTTTGAAGTATCTTCCACGATGGTGTCAGTTACAAGCAAAATGTGGAAGTTACCAATTTATTTATTTATTTTACTTTAAAGCAAACAGGGTTTTAAAAGGTTTTTAGTGTTTGAACTCAAGTCAATGGGATTCAGGGGAAAATTGCTTTTCTGCTCTCTAGTAATAGCTTAGGTTTTCTAATTTGAGACAGGAAAGAGAAACTACTGTGAACATACCTGTCAGAAGTCACTATGGTTATTATAACCGTAAGAAAAAAAAAAAGAGGAAAAAAAGAGAGATCACTGGCACTTGAAAATGTATAACACTCTTTTTCCCTCCCAAAGAAGCATAGTTTTAAATACTCATTGGCCAAGGGCAGTATAAAATCCTCATTGATATATACTCAAATACTAGACTCAATATTTTGAAGTTCTACATAGCAAAGTTGTTGTACAACACCATCAAAAAGCAAACTCATTCAAAAGGAGATCAGCCTTGTTTTCATGAACTCTCAAAGTTTGTGTAAGATGGGAAGAACTGACCAACTTTCAACCCAAGGCCTTATTTGTGCGTTTCCTTTTCTCCTGAGGGACTGTTTCTTTACACCCTCTCTTATCCATTCATCTACTTCTGCTTCACATCTGTTAAAGAAAAGATACATCTACTGACATGACTTTTGTAAATAGCAGCACTTAAATCTGAGATGAGCACAATTCACTGTACCCAGCAGCAGTGTATCTCCAAGGCTTTGCAACCTAGGTGTGAATGTATGTTATAGGCTGAAATCCAGTGTGCATTTGATTTAATGAAAACAGAAACAGGTTATTGAAGAGGACAACTGGGTGAAACAAGTAGTTGGCCTAGACTTAGCCAGGAAGACTGCAATCTCAGAAACACCAACTTTACAAATTGTAATTTTTTTGTTAATCTTACTACTTGCTCTCATAAAAGCAAAGAAATGGCATGTTAAGATGAAAAACCTGAGATATAAGCACAGACTTATCTATGTGCATAAGTGAATTATATTTCAGCATAGAAGGAAATCTCCCATCCTCAATTATATACTCTTTTACCATAGATAATACCGAAAACAAAAGATCTGTAATATATGGTTTTAAATTATTTTTCTACTTCTCAGATTTCTTCAAAACCTTCCCTTTTCCTACATGCCACTGTAGACAATAGCAGGAGGAGACCAACAACAGAATCACAGAGTTACAGAGTTGGAATTATCTAAAATCTCTTCATTCTGCCCCTCTACCATCCTTGGTATTCAGTCTTGCAATTTGTTTTCTATATCAGAATTAGAGTTTAATCTCCAAAGACGCCTCATTGAAGTTAATATAACTATTTAGGGCTGTAAGTACTGAGCTTTCTTCTGTTGCATCTACTAAAGACAGAAGACTAAAGACTTAATTTGATGATTTAATTTCTATTTAGGGAAGTGTTTAAGAACGTATCTCCTTTGTTGAATTACTGCATGTTCTTCATTGCATGCAACTGCTGACAATAACAACATTTGTTCCTCTTGTGATCTGAAAAGTTTCTCTCGGAAACTGCTTGTGTTATATTGCAGACACCCACAGTGAACATTCCCTGGAGCCTTTGACTTTATTCCTTGCAAGAAACACACTCTATGAACTAAGTATGCATAAGTCAATCAAATAATATTAGACCAAGACTAGGATACAAGTGATTTTCTTTCCCTTCTTACCCACAAACTGACATGCAATTTTCCATAAATTTTAGCTGTACACTTATTAAACCTCTGCTTATAACACTTCTGTCTATGGTTCAGTAGCCTGACTGTCCAGAAATCATTCATGTGAGATATCAGACAGTGCTGACATTAGTAACTAAATGAAGGTACCACTACAAGTGGTGATCAGCAGTGCTGAGTGGGAGGAACAAGGAATGTTGCATTTACTCTGAACCTCTTAGGAATTATCCTGTTTACCACTTGGACAACAATCCCAGCATGTGAGCATTGCTCCGCTGCCTTGCTAGCACTGAGTGCTGATCCTGCAGCAGATCAGACACATGGCTGACCACAGGTATAGATCCCTGATCCATATGTTCCAGGGAGGATGAACACACTGTCTCATCTAGCCTACCCATAACCCAAGACCACACAGACAAAGAGAAGCACGCCTGCAAACACAAAGCCTAACAGCTCTTATGTGTGGAGCTGCCCTGCTTCACAGAAAACCTGCTGCTGTGTCAGGACTCTGACCTGACTGCTGTTATTGAATCAGAATGAATAATGATCAGAAGTTGCCTGCTGAGCTCTGACACAAGGCTCCCCTCCTCTTGGAATCCTCCATTTCTGAAAGTTAATAAATGAAATCCACTTATTATTTTGTAGTAATTAGTCCTTGAAAGTGCTTTGCAAATACAGCTAATTGATTAAGTAGCCTGTACAATAGCATCAAAACATGTTTCAATTAACATCCTTAAAATCTGCAGTTCATGCAGAGCAAAAGAAACATTTTTCATCAGCCAGGTGTACAAAAGAGGGAGAGGAAGGGAAAAATAAAAGGTACACATTAAATTCTCTGTGAACCTTCTGTGTTAATTCTGCAAAGATTTCCACCATCTCATGCAAGGATTTTTATTTCATACAAAAAAGGCACTTCTTTCCTCCCCCTAAAATAATTTACTTAGATTAAAAAAAAAGCCAAACATTCTCAATCTTGGTTATATATCTTAACTTTACAACTGCCCTACCTTTATTTTAGGAATTCTATGTCTCTAGAAACTATGTCTGCAGGTGACACCTGCCCAATCGAACATCATCAGGAAGATGCCACAACATCGTCAGACAGTTTAGGTGTTCCCTTTCTCTGTGTGCATTTAATCACAGAACAACCTTTTCTGTCTTAAAGTCTCAGATTCCTGGGTTTGTGATTTTGTATATAAGCAATGGTGATAATTTCACACCAAATGTGGTGTGGATTTTACTGTGATCTTGTTATCTAAACCTGTTATATGTTTAAAGTCACAGGCATGAAAGAAAGTGTGTTAATTGTGTATCAGGAAGAGTTTATCCCAATGCCCTAATTCATGCTCAGCACATTACAGCTTAAACAACAACATGGTTTATATTCTCCGGTCTCAGTGACCCCACATTGCAGAGGAGGAAGAGAGAGACAGGCCAGGTTGTACTTCTCAGTCTGGAGGATATATCCTATCAGGGGATATACATGGAGTCTATGCACCCAAGGAGATTGTTTTGACTCTGCAGTCCTAGACAGTCTTTAGGCTAAACTGATCTGATCCATGGCTAGCTGTGTATTTGCCTACCTCATGTCAATTAGAGCAACCATGAGGTTCTATTACTGGGTGAGATAATTCTGCTCTGTATAGCTGTAGGTACTAACCACATACTGGATGGTCAGACGAGATGCATTTGAAGTGGCCTGAACAAGCACAGTGCAACCCATGAGCTCCAACAGACCTCAGAAACAATTTGTTTGCTCATTAGAACTTGCCTTGCACACTGAGACTGCCCCACAGCATGCAAATTAAAATGGAGATGAGCACAAGAGCTGGCACTTGGGGACAGGAATTTGAACATCAGCACACTGTTCGTTTGATTTTTTAGAGAGAAAGCATCTTGCAAACAAATATAATTTTCTATTTTCACAGTTTGCACTACTATTTGGAAGATCACTGAAGTAATCAATTCAGCACAATTCCTTCTGAAAACAATAATATCCTTTTCCTTATGGGAAAAAAGTGAAATATTAACCTTCATTGCACACTTCTTTCTCTAGAATGAAGTCCTGCATATATTCTTCTTCAGATTTGCAGTGTATACATGAAGAGTTAGAAATGGTAATAGAGAAAATGTACATATATTTTCCTATACAGATTTAAATCTTTCCTTTAGAGACATTTAAATCCTAGTAAATTACCCCTTGCATATGAAGCTTTCTTTTTAAATCTTAAGCAAATTCCACTGCTTCTCTATTGCATAATGAAATAGCCAATTGTGCTGAGGAGGTGATGTTAAGCTTGCCTGAGCTTGCAGCAGTGGTTGAGAACATTTCATACTCCACAAATGCCATAAAATCCTTCATCACGAAAATTCAATTTTTTATAATCCCCAGGAGTCTCTAGGCTGTATCTAACATTAAACCCCCAAAACAAAAAAATCAAGTCCAGACATGTTCACCTCCCATTCCAGCCTCCACCCTCATTTAGCCATTTAAAAAAAATATATTTCTCTGTTGTTCTTCAAAATGTTTTGTTTGAAACCTATTCCAGTGGGGAAAATATACATACACACAGTATATTGAATTTATCCCATTCTCCTTTGTCTAGGAAGTAATTAATAGAGCGTTGTCTTCTAGGTTGTCTGAAAAAGGAGCCTGTCAAAAGATATCATTCTATTTTTTTATACTGAATAAATTAGGTAAGAAAGAGTTGTTCCATGTGTAATATTCCAAATAGCTATCACAGAGGTTCCTAAAGTGGGATAATTGAGATATGTTAATTTCAATTTGTCTACAACAGCTTTTCCTATCATAGTCATAGTCATCTAAGTTGGAAGGGACCTTTCAGATCATCTAGTCCAACCATCAGCCCAACTCTGACAAGCCTCATATCTGGATGGGGACTCGAACCCCTGACCCTCAGATTAGGAGTGCGATGCTCTCCCCACTGAGCTATCATGCAGCTCTCCATTCTATCAAGCAGGGCATGCAATTGTTGTGACACATTTGCTGCTATGAGAGCCTACATTCAACTCCAAGGAGCATGATACATTCAAAAGACATACAGATTTGGGGACATAGTTTAGGGTTTGACTTGTTATAGAACCCAATGACCTTAAAGGTCTTTTCCAACTAGATGATTCTATGAATCCATGTTTTGGTCTATGTGATCACAGAGCACACAAAAGTGAATAAATGTGTGTGAAGAAGAGCATTGACTTTGAAGACTTTAACACAGTAAAATATTTGAAACTTGCACTTTGATAAATAAGATGTAAGTCTACAAGAAATTTATTCAGCATTGGCAGCTGCCATTCTTGGACATTCCACTTACTGGTAAGTCCCTGTAGCTTTCAGTTGTGAAGGAATGGAGGAAACAAAGCAGTATTTAGCCACTGGCAGTGTTCAGCGGCCACATGAGGTTGCCATTGGCAGTGGAAAGAAACACTTCCAGCAGAAGAGTTTATCTAAAGAATAAACCGGTTTCTGAGGAGGATTGTACATGAGACATCCTGAGTCTCAGCTTCCATCTTTGTTCAGGATGGAAAAATTCTTCCTCATTAGCTATTTTTTTAAAAAACATTGCCTTTTCATTACGCCTCCTTTTTGGACTCTGCCTTTCTTCTCTTCATGTCATACCTTCCTACATAACATTTCTTTGTTCTTCCTCCTTTACATATAAGACATTCCCAATTTAACCTTCTCTGCCCTTGAAAAATTGCCAGTCAAACACCTTGCCTACTACTGAGGTCTTCTTCACACATAAACTGAGAGGTCTTTATCACACAGAAGCACAGAAGCACAACTGTTCATTATCTTGCCCTGTGCATTTACATTTTGTCAGCCACTGTTTGCCTGTGTGCATGTGTGTGTCACTCACAATCACGACAGAAGAGCAGCACTAGCAAAAAGATGACTGGCAAGTGATGCCATCGACCACCTGCTAAAAATGAATCTTGAATATCAAATGTCAGTCATTGATAGGCATGAATAAATTATGTACACTAGTCAATTTTTCACTTGGGAGTGTCCCAGTATTTTTAAACACTTAACGTATGCATGGTGTTGAGGATGAGATTACATATTTTATATTCACAAGATCCTTCTCAACTACCTACACTTCCTTTCTGAAGAAAGATGAATATTATGCCCAGATAGGGAGAAGACAGGAAATATGCAGTCTGAAAGAGGCACATCTTAGCAACTCTCCTTCATGGTGCTGGTTGACCTGATGTAATACAATAGCTCATTGCAGCTTTCACCAATGCTGATGTCATGTTTAAGTAAAAGTAACTTGTTATCTCTGGGGTCTGGTATCTGGATTTAGAACCTTTAATCTCCTGGTCCCAGGCCAGATTCAACTCCAGTTCATAGAGTCTGAAAATCACTAGTATCACAGATCTGTTCAGCAGTAAATGTGAAATAAATGTATGGCTTCATCCCAGTTGCTAGTGGGAATGAGTCCCTTGTAGACCCTCTAAACAGCAGAGGATGAAATGAATAAGGAACACAAGTTACTCTAACCCAAAAGGGTGGTCTCTCTGGTGAGGGCTGAGTGAGTTGTACTACTGCTTTGCTCTGCACTAGTCTTTATGAGTTTCAAATTTCAAGTTTGAGATCTACATATTCCAGAACCTTTAGGGCTCCTACATTTATTTTGGATAAAAGTATAAGAGAATGAAATCCACACCTGATTTTCCTTTAAAAATTGGTTCATCTCAGCTGTGTTTGACTTTAGTTTTTCAGAAATCTCAGCAGGCCAGAAGCGGCCAACAGCACTGTAGAGTGGATCCGATTAGGATGCCTGTGTGAGGAGTTGATTGTGCCTTGCAATAACTACTAAAAATGAGAAACCATAGCCCCTTATGAGACCTTTGGCTTATAGCAAGAAGAAAAAACATAACAATAAAATAAAAATAGATTACTCTATAATCATTTATCAAACTCTTACACTCAAGTAATATGTAATATGCTTGAGCAAGAAATTCTCAACCTGCATTGGATTTTCCATCTCTGACTATGGCACATACAGTCAGCACTTGCCAACAGGAAAAGAAAGCGTGGGTAGCTGATGAACCTGGCTCTCCCTTGTCAGTGATACTAGCTTTAACTGTGAAATGTTTACAATAAACACTAAACCCACATAACTTGCTTTTTTAGCAGATTTTAAATCCCAAAGAGTCACATGTGTAAGCTTTTCCAAACACATGCCAAAGTCAGACCTTTAGTACTCAACACTTAAAAGACTCACAAAGCACTGAATTCTTAAACTTCACCATCCTATTGTGCACCAAAGAAAGACAAAAGAAATAATAATTAAAAAATATTAAAATTAAAAAAGAGATGCAGAGGCAAGGTTTCACAAAGACTTTCAAAGCACTGAAAGTTATTTACCTCTTGCTTTACAAATCATTCACTGAATCCCAAATGCAGGCAAAACATTCACAGAATCCCAAATATAGTTCACATGCATTTTAATACTTGTTTAGTGTGAATATTTTATGTTCAGTTTTGAGTTTATTTGTATTGAATTTGTTTCTCATACAGCATCTGTTCATCTGTTTCTTTTTACATGGTTGGCATTCTCCTACTGTAAATGACTGGACTGACATTTATTGGATTGGGCTTCACACAGAGCACCTGTGAGCAATATGTGCTGTGTGGGACTTTCCTATACAGCTCTAGTAATTTTAATTGGTTTTGGCATGTTTTTCCTCTCATCTACTGTAACTTTACCTTTGGAAATATTCATTTCATTTCCATCCTTATGAAACGAAGTAGATTAACACTCCAGAAGAATAAACTCCTCTGTTTAATCACAGAAATAGATACCAGAAAAGCAGTAGAGGCACATTATTTTTTTTAACAAGGGATTCCTAGAAATCTTGGTAAAGTCAGTGGTAAAACTACATGGTGGGCAATGTAAATGCTTGTAGAGCATTTCTACCCATTGGGGTAGAAAGTGGTCCAAAAGAAAAAGGAAGAAATATTTTTTAAAAAAATCACCTTCTCAGCTTGTCTACCTTATAGAATTATTGCAGATGCTACTGTTTAAGGCTTAGCACTACATGGTAAAATAATTTTTGGGTTTTTTTAGAAAAAGAGTACAGCAATTTTTGTAAAGCCCACAGAAGTGTGCTAATTAGTTTGTACTACTTTTTCTAAGGTAAAACTGAGGCACTGACTTTTCCCCACAACTCAGAATGGGCTGGGAACAGAAAAGGGATTTGAAGTCAACAGTTCTGTTCTCATGGAAAACAATCACACAATCCAGTCTTTTCAATGGTGAAAGGTATGCAACAGCACCACTTCAGAATAAGTGGGGAAGAAGAATTTCCTTAAGGAATTACATACACCATACCAAACAGATTAACCCTACTAACTCCTAAACTTTTCAGTGATTGTTCTTCTGTGCTTTGCACTGGTGAGGCAGCATCTTGAGTGCTGTGTTCAGTTTTGGGCTCCTCCATACAAGACAGACATTGAGGTGCTGGAGCATGTCCAAAGAAGAGCAGTAACAAAGATGATGAAGGATCTCAACTCAAGTCCTATAAGGAATGGCTGAGGGAACTGGATCTGTTCATCCCTAACCTTATTGCTCTCTACAACTACCTAAAAAGAGATTGTAGGGAGGTAGGGATTCAGTCTCTTCTCTGAACACAAACATTAGGAAAAAAAGAAGAAATGGCCACAAGTTGCACAAGGTTTAGACTGGATACTAAAATTAGAAGATTTCTCACTGAAAGGTTACAACAGGCTGCCCAGGGCAGTGGTTGAGTCATCATTCCTGGATGTATTTAGAAGACTCACTGAGGTGATGTTTAGGGACACAGTTTAGTGGTAGACTTGTCAGAGCTAGTTAACAGTTGGACTCAACAATCTTTATGATTTCTTCCAACCATAACAATTCTATGATTCTACTCAAGAAACAGTAATTGAACTCTAGACTCCTTTTTAATTAGGGAGAGGATATTGTAAGACACTAATTAAAAGCTATACACATCTGCTCAACCAGGAGTTTGACCCAATAATTGACTATTTATTAAAAATTCTCACCAGTTGGTAAAGCCCTAAAACAGGTCCAGATTTTTTTATCAACAACAATAACCTGATGACATAGCACTTACTAACAAGCAGTGCTAATGAGGTTTGGCAGGCATCACTTTTCTGCAAGATTTGGAGACTCTAGTCACGATGACTTCTCAAAAGAAAACAGTATCGAGTAAAATAGGATGAGACTGCAAAGTGCTTTTGGGAAACGGAAGAGCTATGACAAATCATATAGCATCATTCTACAAAAGGTTAAGGTTATTTTATAACCTCAGTAAGGCCACTTTAGAATGCCACAGCATCTAGAGATGCCTTAGACTAAATGAGAGACTGACCCATGATGCTTGGGCTCATGAAAATTCAAAGGCAGTTACTTGTTACCATTCACTTAGTATGACTTCTGGGCATGAATGTAGTATGTGTTGGATAGCTGAGTAGCCCATAACAGTTAATAGCTCATCACTGAAAAATAATCATCATCAGGAGAAAAATACTGTGAGCTGGATCTCTACCTAGTGCAAGCTGATGTAACTGAAGACAGTGGGATACAGCTGAGTCACAACAGCTAATCAGCACATGATCCAAACAAACAAATTCTTTTGTAGTTTGCAGCAATGATTACTTTAAAACCACAAAATAAAATGAAAAATAGTAACATCAGTTTGAAAAAGTAACCATATTAAGCCCAGGACTATGACCTCTTCTTCTATACAGATGTATTCAGTGAAATGGGATCTATTGCTTTCATTTCCCCAGCACAGCATTCAGATAACCCTTCAAGCAGAATTATTACTTCTATTAAAATGCGCACCATCTTCTAACTCTTCCCGTTTTCTCATCTTAATATGAAACAATTGAGAGTTATATCAGTAGATTAGAAAAGAGTTATTGTTATCAGCATCCTCAGAAGTCCTGATTAATGTAACTATCTCTTTCTTCTAACTAAAGCTGCCACAGGAGGTGCTAGTCCTTCTTGAGCAATTACATAATTAAAGCTTTGTAGAGTGAGCTATTTTATCAAAGTGGTCAATAACTCCTGGCTGAATAAAAGCATTCTTTTCAATTAATACAAGTTTCTAAATAAGCTTACACATACAACAAAACAAACCCATCAGACTTGGCTTTTAAAGCCAACTACAAACCACATTATATTATAAAAAAATACTATTTACTACACTGACATATGATGAATTCTATGGGACAAGACCCCAAAGCAGACACAGAGATATCATTTATACATATATACTCACAGAGATGCAGTTCCTGCACCATGTCAAGTTTCATAACAATGGGAAGATGAGGAATTCAGGGCCAAAATACTGTGGATGGCAAAGTAATTCTCCAGAAATGCTGCCAGCCCATGGCTCCTTAAGTAACCCACATAGAAATTCTCATCTGAAAAGCACAACATGGGAGACAACTGCTATATGATTTCACTCGGTGTTGTATTTTACAAGTCCAAAAAGTGTCTTCTTCCACAAGACAGCCTTCATAGGCTGAAAGGAAACCTGGGAGACTTCTAATAATGTCCAAAAGTTTAAAGCCAAGTGACATGCACCTACATTCCTACCCACATTGAGAGCACAGGTGGGGCTCATTTTCAGTTTTGAAAACTGGCCCAAAACTGAGAAAATACTCCTGAAAATTATGTATGCTAGTGATATATCATCTACATAGAGATATGCACACATAGAACAAGGATATTCATATTTGCAGGAATGGAAGCATTAAAAAGAAAATAAATAACTCTGTCCAACTGAACTTTCATTGTATTCAGCAAGGGGCAATTTCCTCTGATGCATGTGTGAGAGGTTGGATGGGAAGTCAGTGATATTAGATTTTATACTTTCCAAGAGACTTTGTCACCAGGACCTAATCTCTTTGCTTCATTTCCACTCTCTTCAGGGGAAAAAAGTGGATATTTAAAGTTTAGTTGAATTTGTGTGCTGGGAGACTTGGTTATCTGGTATAAATGTGATCCCTTCCCACTTCTCCCCTCCTGACTCCTGACTGTGCTACACTTTTTCACAGTTATGGATCCCAGTGACTGAAGCAAGCACCAAATTACTGGCCTGAGGCTAAACTATAACAGAGGCAAAATTCCAATTTTAAAAATCTGATTGAGGAATTCAGGAGTGTATCTACATACCAGTGTGTGCGTCAGACAGGAAGGTTATCTTCTTTCCTCTCTTGTCCTTGTGAGCAAACAGAGAATCCACTGAAAACCCTGAAATAAGATCACATAAGCTGATAAGAAATCTCTCTGTAGAAGAAAATATGAGTCTGCATAACCCCAGCAGTACCTCTGTGTCACATTACCTACGGCAGGACATAAAATGTCACTTTTCCAGAGACTGCTCTGTGTACATGCAGTGGTGATGTGTCTGCTGCTACCAAGAGTGTATGCAATGTCTGTGTGCAAAGGCTGCCACTGCTCCTGAAGCCCTTCAGATTGTGCAACTCACATTAAGGTTTCTCCTTAGGACTTTTCAGCTACCTTCTGTTGTTACAGGGTCATTAGCTTCCCATCCTCCCTTGTGTGATCCCAGGTGGCATGTGCCATTTATTTAATCTCTCTCTGGATAAAACCCTTGCATCTCTCTTTGTTATGCAGTGTTAACTGAGTGAAATCACTGTCTAGGACTAAAAGCTCATCCAGAAATTCAGAACAATCCTTCCAAACAGGCATATTATCCGTGCAAACATACACTAAATCAGGGAGCAAGAACTTGCAACATCCTCCTGAAAGATCTATACCTGTCCACTTCTGCCCAATTTTGGAAAACAGCATCTCTGTCACACACATGCTACAGAAGGTGTTGCCTCAGCTCCATGGCCCTACTGGATGCTTCACTTCACTAAATGCTAACAACCTGCTGCACAGTTCACCTTGGCAAGGGAGCTCCATTCCTTGGTACTATTTTGAGTCTATCCCTTGGTACTTTATAAACAGGTCTCTCTTGGAGACCTGTTGGTTGGTATTTCTTGGCAAAATTGCCTAGGATAGGTGAGCTCTAGGTCTTGTGCTTGAAAGGGAATACTCCCTGAAGATTCAGTTTTACCACAGGAGACAACAAATTCAGCTCTTATTCATATAATGACCTTCTCCCATGCCTAGTGCATAGGGTGATTTGCTGTAAAATTTCTTTCCAGTGCCACTGCCATTACACGCACCAATGCTTGTTTTAGTATAAGTCATTCACCCTCCTGGTGCAGAAGACTGCAATTTCACATCTCACTGCATAGGAGCAGGAACTGGCAGTCTGGTCAGGGACCTACAAGATCATCATGACAACCAAAGATGAGCTAGGCAAGGAGTAAGTGTGGAAACACATTACTATTCAAAAGAGCCTTTTACCTGCATTAATTTAGACATGTCCAGAATCAGAAGACTCCAGCATGATAAGGGCAGAATCAATGGAAACCACTTTTTCATTTAAAATGAAACTAATGTTGCTTTAAGAGTTGGATCTATTTTTAACCTCATCCACTCAATTCCATTAACAGATTAGCTAAACAACAAGATAAAGAACAGCTCTACATGGCTTAAAATATTTCATATCAGATGGTAGATTGCAGGTTCATGTATCGAGTTATTGGGAAGGGCAGGGGTTATTTCTCTTAGTCATAATGTAAATGCAAAGAAGAAAATCCACTAGCATTAAGGAAGGGGAAGAGAAGGTAAAAAAGCCAGAAGGAGTAATTGAGGTCACATCCACTGAGCACAGAGACATTTCCAGAACAGGCTCCAAGTAAGACATAGGTGGTATGAGTGAAAAGAGAAGGGCATGTGATAAAGTAGCTTTTTAAAGCTTTTCTGGCAGAACAAGAAAAGTAATTGCACATTGTCTCAGCAAACATCACTGGCACCACCTGGCATATTGTCAGAGAAATCCTAAGAGATTCTTCACCTTAACTTTGATTAATGCTCTGTTGGTAACAACTGCTTTGCATTATAGGCAACTTTGAGAAGTTATCATCCCAAGAAAACTGTTTGAAACACAAATCCTGTGATATACCCAAGTGATGGAAGTTAGATGAAGACTGGTGGGTAACAAGACCAAAAAGAGAGGAAAGATAAAAAGGCCTCTGGCTGCTAAAACTCCATGAAGGCTCACCCTATCCTCTGATAACCTACCCCTAAATAAATTTCTATGATGCCTGATCATTTTGTGATGAGTTCTTGTACATGAAAACATCTTTTACAATCAAATTACCCTGACTGGGGCATCAGTCTGCATCCAGTTTGCTTCTCCTTTTTTCTCTTCAATTGGGTGGGAGCCCATAGATTAAAGAAGCCAGCTTCTGCTTGGTCACATCATTAAACAAGCCTGCAACTGGTCTGTAAAGGCAGATTCCTGCCTACTAACAGCACAGCAGTACTCCTTTGGACATAATAGATACGATGGTATCAGAGCACTGAAATTAATACAGAGCCCACTTTCCATGGATCAACCCCAAAATAATCAATTTCTGGGTTTTGTTGCTGGGGTATCTGTACATACCTGAGTAACATGTATTTAAACTGAGCACTTCACTGTAACAGATCATCTAAGATTTTGCATTAAGACTGTCATATTTCTGTAGTTGAAAAAAATTTAAAAATCTAAATTTTAATGCTCTTTATGATGCTATAAAACATTTACTAAACTTACTGCTGATTAAAGTTTGTGTCCTAACAGCATATTTCAGATGCAGGAATCACAGCAATACACCACAAAGACAAATCTAGAATAGCAACCTTGACTCTATGCATTCTGGAATCAACAAAGAGCACCACATTATCTACAGAGTCACTTCTGTGAACTTATTAATTATGACATCAGTTTAAGCTTTCTGTTTTGAACAGAAAGTGTATGCACTCTTCATCACACAACAGCAAGGACTGATGTTTTGGACAACCTGGCTACTGCCTTAATCAAAACCTTCTATCCAACTTTAAGCCTCAAAAGGTTAATTGGCTTCTGTGTTTGAGATATATGCATGTATCATTATGCAGATATATATCAAATGCATTCTGTTAAATAAGTATTTATTTATGAACAGATGAATTGGTGAGTCAGGTCACTCAGATATTTGTTGGCATGAACATTTTCGTCAGGATTTTCAGGCTTGAAAGCAAACAGTGTCCTATACCACAAGTGGCAGCAGACACTGTATTGCACACATTTGAATGAGGTTTTGCACTTGTAGAAGATTGAAATATCACGTTGCATTACAAGATGCAAAATTACAGGAGAGGTAGCTGAAATGAATTTGCCAGATTCTGAAGTATAGCATCCATTTTTCATCCACAGATTTTATACCACTGACCATACTAAAAAAAGCCCCCAAAACACTGCAAGTGGGATGTTGGGCTAAGGGATATTGTAGAAAGAATAAACAGAAAATTTTCCTGGTGGATTCCTTAATCACATACAAGTTGTTTGTGAGCAATAAAATACAGTGAAGACTGTTGTAGAAATTAGGTCTTGACCCAAGTTGTTGAAAAACATTTCAAAGCAAAGTGAAAACATAAATGGACTTGTGGGTTTTTCTCAAACAATATTTCAGAATAATGAAGACAAAGTCTGTGTCATATCAAAAGCTAACATTAAAATTAATGTTACCACCTCCATAAAAACAGATAAATTGCACCACATCTAGAATATTGTATATAAAGCAGGATGATACCACAAGAGACTAACATGAGCAAACCCCCCCTCTTTTAGCCTGAAATAATACTCAGGGCATCACAACACCTGCCAGCCAGATCAAAGAAATTTGGAGTGAAGACTGGCATTTCTTGCATTCGTGCTTGTGACCTCAGGAGTATGCATAAAAACTATGGGATGAACGTAGCTGGATATTACATTAGGAGCTGAACTTGATTTTAATCACTCTTACATTTTCTTTTATAGTTCTATAGATCTGCTTGACTGAATTGTCCACTTACACCAGTCATATCTGCAATTGCTCTCTTAAAATTGCTGAGCATCTTCTGTTTCAGTGTACTGAAGACAGAATTTTATTTATGGAGGTTATTTGTATTATACCTTATTTGAACTGAGAGCATAAGCACATCCATAATCAATCCAGGATTCCGCTGAATGAACATGGCTACTATTTAAACTAGACAGCCAAATAAATTGATATTGGATTCTGTGTGGTTTTATTTTTCCTTTTTTTTCAGTTCAGAAGCTGCTACATTTAAATGAAACTAGAGTGTATGCGAGGCTAGAGGTTCAGTTGTGAAATCAAAACAGAAGTCAAATTTAACTCCTCCTTTAAGGCAGAAAAAAGGTAGAAGTAATGCCCCCCCCCCAGTGAGTTTTCTCAAAATTCCACTTATCTGTGTGCTGTTTTGCTGTATTTTTACACTCACATTAATGTACAAGAAGGTATAGAAATGTTCTTTTAATGAGAATTATTATAATAAATGGTATTCTTGCCAGTGGATTTAACCATGGGTCTGTATAGCTCAAGTGCTGTTGTAATACTTTACCTAGCAAAATCATTTCTGATTCCCGAGTATACTCCAGACTCAGGCTGGCCTCTAAGTAGTCAATCCAGCCATCTCTTTGCAGGTGCTTCAGCCTCCAGTATCTCTTCATTTCAGTCATGAAAACACTTGTCTGCACAGCAATCACTCATTCTTGGACTGACACTGCTTGGACTGACAATTTATATTAGCCAATACTGTAATGACATTTCTTATACTTGTATTTTAAAGACATTATTTTTATTGAATTTTTTGGGGATAGAGATTTTTGGGGGACTAAGTCAGGTGGTTCAATTATTAGACTTCCCTCTAAATACTCATATTTCCAAAATGTCTTAATTAATATTTTAATCAACAGGTAAGTAAGCCAGTTTCAATTGCAGTAAAATCCCTATGGACAGTAGCTACCACCCTGTGCTTTCAAAGCTGAATTTATAGGTAGCTAACAGAGTAATACCCTAGAAAACATGTAACCTGCATTTACTTAGATAAAATCAGGAAATGTAGCAAAAAGCTAATTTAATAGTAAGAAATACAAAATAGTGCATCTTGCAAGTACATGTCCTGGATGTCACATTATCCAACAGAGGCTAAAGTAGCAAAGTTTGCATTGGGAACTTTACAGCCACTTATCCCGGGTCATTGTCAGTCATTCTGATGGGCCACTGTGTTGCTCAGTAGGTTGCTCCTCAACAAGAATTTAGCTTTTTGC
The DNA here is from genome assembly GCA_013400935.1 of Turnix velox. Classification (NCBI taxonomy): domain Eukaryota; kingdom Metazoa; phylum Chordata; class Aves; order Charadriiformes; family Turnicidae; genus Turnix; species Turnix velox. Next base: position 346,176 of record VZTY01027442.1, on the reverse strand, counting down.
TAACCCTTTCAAACTCCCACCTGTCCCTCACATGCAGAATCAGGAAACTAAGACACCATGCAAATAGAGAAAGCAAAGTGAGACTTGTGATTTTACAGAATAAGAAAGGATTTATAATGATTTCAGTCCTTGCTATTTCCATCTGCATATTTTAGACATAAAGAGGGTAAACAGCAAGTAGAACTGATGCCCTGGATTTAAATGGAAAGAGAATGGGGACAATTGTTGGTTGAAGATGTCATCACAAACAGCTTTGAAAGATGAGAAAATGGTCTGAGTATAAAACAAGTCAAAAGAAAAAACAACCTTGGATACAGCCAGTAGCCATATCACAGCAAGTCACTAGGGTTTATGCACTACCAGAGATGCAAACGAGGAGCACACTGATTGACACTGTCTCTGCAACAGGTTCCTCCTCTCACATGCATTTTATTTCATCTGTGTTTTCCAATGCAAATCAAGGAAGATGTAAGTTGAATTAGGCACATTCAGCGCTACTTCTGAATTGATTACTCCAGTGAAAGTTTTCTTCTTGCCCCATACCCACATGAAAAGCAAGATCAGATCTCTGCTGAGATAATAAAAATTGGATTAAGAAAGAAGGACTAGGCTTACAGTAAAGCTTTTCAAATACAAGCTGCCTTTAATTCATGTCGAAGCCTTGCCAGTGTCTTACTGTATTAAAGCAGTCTGCATCCAAAACAAAGGCAGCCAAGTAGAAAACTAGCCTTTTGTAGGTCTTTTTCTGTTGTCCTTCTTGTTCTCTTACACAAGACTGTCTACTACTGGACATCTTTTCTTTCTCTCCCCATGAATTTTTTGTTTTCAATTTTGAACTACCTCCTCCTGTTTTCCTGTGCAACGCCACAGCTGTTGTGGTCCCACAAGTGGCTCTGGCTCTCTTGTCTGTATATTTCTTCCCTCTTCTAGTACAAAGAATAGCAAGTTCTAACAAACACAACTAGAATGTGAGTTTCCCCTGATTCTCTTTGGTTTTACCAAAGTGGAGGTAGCAGGAAACAAAACAGAGGGCTTTCATCATGTACCTCATTCAGTTGGACGGTCCTACAAGATCCTATATGAAGGGTTCAATGTACGAGTCCTGGAAATCCTGCTCTAAGTACTGAAAGGAGAAGTACTGCTACAATATAGACACATCCCTTATCAGCACCTGAAATGGTTTTTGGCTGGTACATTCTATTTAACTGCTGAGGACCCGCAGGGACCCATCTGAGCTATTTTTATACATATTACAGGCTGTAAATCTAACACAAATTTCTAAGATTAATGTTTGTAAAACGGTGGACTGCTTGGGCTTTTATTCAGGCTAATGAATGTTCTGAATACTTAACTGAAAACCATAATGATTGCTGTGAGCACTCCTCATTGAAAATCTCTTTCATTGTAGCTAAGGAACATATCTGCCCTCTATTAATAATTAAGCCACCACTGAAATGCTCAAGTTGAGAATCCAGAGGCAGGCAAGGCAGCATCAGATGGACATAGGTATTTGTACCATTACAGTGATAGAGATAAATCCTCGTTTGAAATATTAATTTGAAAAGGATCACAGGGCAATAGATTCACACTGACTCAGCTCATATTTTAACAGATTTATCCCAACAGTAACATGTGCCAGAAGGAAAGGGAAAACATAAAACAAGTGATTTTAAAAATAAATAAGGCTTTGATTTTTAATAGCATCAAAAGGCTTTAAATTCACACATTGCTGTCCTCTTCACCTTCAGTACTGCTAAGTTCACAGAAATAACCGATACAAATTTCAAACACACGATGAGTATTAAAAAAAATACAGGAAATAAAGTTTGTTCTGTCAGCTCTTCCTGGATTTTTTGTGGCATCTACAAATAATGAGTAATTAGAGAACAAACACGAAAGAATAATTGACTTTAAGGCATAAACAGCTGCACTTAATTCTGGAGGAGTGCCCAGAATAGTTGCTTTGAAATCCCTCTGCTTTTTCCTGATAAATGTTACAGAATCATTGAACAAAGCCTGCAAAGAAATTATGACAACATATCTCTTATATGTCATTCCCTTCTGCATGCTTTTGGCTGCCCTGTTTGCCTGGCATTGTTGCCTAGGTGCACTACTGTATCATTTCTTTTTATGAACTGATTATAGTTAGAAATATATTTTGTAAACCTGATATATACATTTGTCTAAAACTCCCATAAATTCTCAGCAACCTAAATGGTTCTGATTTAGCATTTGGGCCAAAGAAGTTACTTGATTTGGGCAGTAAGTCTCTGACCTGATAACCCAGTTCTTCCAAATTATGTACCCTTTGACAAAAATCCAAATGGCCCCCCAGATTCCTTGCCTCATTTGTTTAGATACTTGAAGTTTTCATTCAAGCAGCTATTTTGGAAGAATTACTGATTGTGTTTATTTTTCACAGGCTTTTTTATGAGCTGGAAAGAAGAAGAATTAAGATCTAATGTACTGCAACAATTCTCTATTGTGAACTTTTACTAAAATGAAATTACTAAAGCAAAGACATGCAAAGGTCAAAATTGCAATGAAATCAATAAAAATCACTGGATTAACGGTGATCCTGAACTGAATCACCATCTAGCTGATTCACCAAATGAAAACAGCCAATCACAGCACAGTCAGGTCTTACAAATGTGCAAATACCCTCATACAGCATTTAATAAGATATTGTCCATTTAAATGAAAGTTTCAATTACAGTATCATGCTTATGAAGAAACAGAATATGATATGAAATCTTGTGAGACATGAAATAAAATATCATAGTTTTAGCCTACTAGAGAATCATGTTGCACCCAAGGCTTTCCTGAATGAATATTTAAGTTCTATTTAAATTCTGAAGACTGTCACATTACCCAGCTCTAAAAAGAACTGGGTTCTTTAGGAAGTCAAGACCAACTCCAAAGATCCGAGGAGCCACAAGCCAAAAAGTCTGTCTGGTTTTCTCCTAAATGAGGAGTTGGGCAAACAAAATATAATAACTTTCCTCATAAATCTTGCTTCTCTTAAAATAGTGAAAAATTGTGTTCCCTTAGGTTATATTGGATATGGAAATGGCAAGAACAGAGAGAAGAAATAAGGTTAAGAGCAGGGAGAATTTTCAAACAGTTTATGCTAATATCCTCCCTGACTTCCAACACAAGCTTCCAGCAAAGCTGTATTATTTTCTGTGAAACAAAATTACTCATGTGGAGACTAAGTAAATCCAGCAACTTGTTTTCTTCAAACTGGCTTTGTTTTGCATGCCTGTAAAATATTTCAATTATCCGCTATGAGAAAACTGCTGATTAAAGGGCAGAATCTATCATTGAACCAGTCCTGTCAATAATACTTTTTATCTTGTTCTTGGGGATGTACACAAAAGCTTTCTTTGAAAGAAGAAAGTAGCATAGGACTTTCCTACCTTTCCAAATACCATATTTGCTCTTTGAAGGACCACCAACATCTATAATTTCAAGGCTTTTAAAAGTTATTACGAATGCTTTGGTTAAGTTATGTTCCCGTGACAGGACAGTAAATATTATTTTAACCTTGCAATTAGACTCAATGGGCACTTGACAGACATGGCTGCCTTTCAACCGTGCATTCTGGAAAACCTCTGCACTTGCATTGCTCTGACATTTCTCTTGTTATACCAGGAAGCAGCCAACACTTTAGGCTCTCATTTAAACCACAATCCTAATGCCCAGTTGTGAGGGAGACAGGTGCATAGAATCATCTCTCAGAAGTAGAGAGGAATGAGAACAGCCAACTTATTGTCTAAGTAACGTATATTAAAAGCCTGAAAGGAGAGAGAAAGGCATCAACTTATATGTTAACATTAAAAATGTTATCCTAACAGTTCTATTTACAATTTCTTTGCTACAAATAAAGATAAGTGTGTAATGGAATATTTTGAAGTCACCATCAAATAAAGATCAGTGGTGAAGTTTAAGCATGAACAAGTTTCTGGAAGCAGAATCCTGGTCATATACTGTATTGACAACTTACTATCATGTAACTGCACTGAAGAGGAACCACAAAGAAGGAAAGATTAGGACTTGATGCATTTTGCTCTTTGTTAATACTGTCAGACAACGTACAAATAGCTTGATTTTAAAATATTCAAGGTTGGCTGGCTACTGGCCAAAACGTCACACTGCTTGGCTCTAGCTGGTGTTTGTTGAAGACAGAATCCAAAATGCATATAGAAATGTCAGCGCTATTTCTTTTCTTCAGTGACTGTGCATCTGGTTTCATTTGACTGACATTTAAAAAAAAAAAAGCCATTTCTCTTCTTTAAAATGAAAGAATGTATCAGGCCAGCAGTTTGCACTGTTTGCATTAATTCATTTTAAGAAGAGATTTTCTATAAATAGCATTTTCAAAATAATGTGACTTAGTTGTCACTCACATAATAAGGATGTCCCTATTTATGCTTTTTCCCAGACATCTATACTGCTTTATTCTTTTTTAAAGTAATACTGATGAAAAGAGGAAAAGTAATGTGTAAAATGAACATCAAAAACATTAATCTGTCCTATTAGAAAACAATTCAAAGCAGAGGACTTACAGGTGGTTTAAACAGAATAGAACACAGGGGAATTCTAGTTTTCCTGCTGTCAAATACTGAAACTACTGAACTTTCACTGGATTCAATTGAGGCTGCCTGACTTGGCCACTCCTGAGCCCTGCGTAAAGCTCCATTCTTGCCAGATCAAATTTCCCATTAAATGCCCATCTCCAGCATCTGCCTGAAATTGTCCATACCATTATCTGCGAAAGGAAGTCAGTATTTAATGATCTTCTCTCAACTCGATATTAGCAATATAGGGCAGATTTTCAATCAGGCTTCTTAACAAGCCTCCTGTAAGGGCTGCCAGTTCTCTTAATCCAACAGTTAGGCTTGTCAAAACATGGTAACTTTGAACAGCAAGTCCCCCATAATGCACCTGAATGGGCTTATTTGGCCTGGAAGGGCAACCAAATCTTTCTAATGAACAAAAAGGGGAAGGAAAAGAAACCCTACAAACACAAATCATTGAAACTCACACAAGTTAAAAAGTTCAAGCTGATCTAGTGGCAAGCACCAAATGGAGCTACTGACATGAAAGAATTGCCCAGAATGAGATCACACTGCTCTGCAGTCCCCTTGTAGAGAGCATTTAAGCTACGCCTGAGGCTGGGCTTGTATGTGCCAGTGCAAGAGACTGAGAGAGCAAAGGCCATGAATCAAACGTTAAATACTGAAAACAAACTTCTTATTTTCTTTCTCTTTCAAAACTCTCAAAATAGCTGTAAAATAAAAGCTGGAGGAAAAAGCAGAAAGATAATGGAATTAGGAAGAATGAGTCTGTAGCACAGACTGCATGCAGGACCACGAAATGCTGGTTTGTAGCAGCACCATTTACTCCTGACAGTCACAGAAATAGCATACATTATAAATTGTATGGGATGGAAGGGTTTATAAGCTCTGTCTAGGTCAGGGGTATACACTCATGAACACCACTGCCCCCAGCCTTCATCTCACAAGAATGCTGCAGTTGCAGCAGTACAGCAGCCTCTCTCAGGTTTATAAAAAGCTCCTGTTGCTAAGTGCAGGCTTGCTGGCAGACATCTATATGCACCATTTGCCAAAAGGTGTCTTTTCCGCTTTTGACTTATTCAAACTTCTGTAAATTACCAGCTAAAAATGCTCTGCTTTTCACAGGTTTTAATTAAGATTGCTTTTTCCCTGCAGGAAGAGAAATATTGAAAATAGCCTGAAAAATGAGGCCCCTTGTTGCCAGGTGAGTTTCTCTAAACACACCCAGATTCACTAATGAAGTGCAACTCTTATCGTCACTTCAGGTGGTAGCTAATTAGTACATTTTCTTAATTAAAATGCTTTTCCTACCAAAGTTTTCTTCAAGAAGGCTAAGGAGGGCATTTTGTTGCTATGACCACTGAAAATCAAAATGTCCTACTAGAGGAAAGGGACATCTGCTCTGAGACTCAAAACCTGCAAGAAACTTGCAGGGAACAATGTGTGCAAGTCTGCAACTGAATAGATTCAGACACCAAGTAAGAGCCTCAAGACCAAAGGTTTACAATACAGAAGGCTAGAATTGCAGCTCATAAACCAACCCACCAGAGAGATGCCACTCAAACTGTGTATTAAGTGCATAATGTCACATAGGCATCAGTTTGACATATGGTTTTGTAAAAGCTCAGGGTAATTCAACTTTTGCTTTAAAATTTCATCCCACTCAAAACTTTCTCTCCGCCAGTTTGAACATCCACAGATCTTTAAGTGAACTGTTTTAAATTTAGTTTGGGGCTCTGTAATTAGGATGTTACCTGATCCTTCATAGATGTTATCAACTTTACCATCAGTCCTTAGAAATCCAAATGCCTTGTTTCAGCAGCTGGGGTGGGTAACTGACTGGTCTGTTTGGCAGTATGGTCTTACCGACTATGGTTGGAGCTCAGAACATTTAACAGAATGGATTTAAGAGCTGGGAAGGAGTCTCATTTGAGGACCACTGAATTAAGGGCTCCAAGAGTACAAGTATCATTTATTTTTACTACATTCAGGATTTCCTCCCTCACCCCCATTTCTCCTTAGAATAGGTGTGTACAGAGCTATTCTTACACTTACAGCAGAGCACTAAAAAGTAAAAAAATATATGAACTCCAGCATTTTGAATCATTTGTAGGACAAAATGTAAAAGCTTTTCCCCTTTTTCTCATTTTCCTGTCAATGCTGTTCAGATAACATAGAAACTCAAGCCTTTCAAATGCTTCAAGTCACTTGAAAGTACCCTGAAAGTATCTCATTCTGCTTTTACCAAGTTTGACTCTCCCTGTGATTCCTGCAGAATGAGAAGCACAAGAATTCCACTCTGCTCCTGTCTGTCTCATTGTAGCTGAGAGTGCAGAAAGGAGCTGTCACGCTGGCAGCACTCCATCACAGCACTGAGCTGGGGTCACAGCTGTCTTTCACCTATTAAAGATAATTCTAGACTTTGTCTGCAGTGTGGAGTGTTTCCTTCCCCTTTCTTCCTAGGAGTAATGTATAACCTTGTCAAAGAGCTAAATATACTGCAAGTTCTCACAAGAAACAGAGAAGTGTCAGGGACTGAATACTTTCACACTGACTTTATAATAAGTTTCTGGGTTTTCCTTTTTTTTTAATAACAGTCTGATGGTTTGCAGCAGTTAATTTTCCCCTCTGGTGCAATTGCTCAGGGCTGTGAATCTATTTGTGCTTGCACAGATATAAGTGAAACCTTGGCCCTGCTAAAAAACCGTTGTCCATTGGGGGTTTGTGCCTGACAACTTGGGGGGGAGAGTGAGGCTATGAGTTTATTTTAATGTTGAGACATGATGGAATTTGGTTAAATTCAAAATGTGCAAACAACCTTACAGGTCACAGAAGTATCCCAGTGTTGGGAAAGGACTGTTGGCAGATAGACTACCTTCATGACAGAAGATCCAGATTTCCAGGGAGAAATTAATAGTTCTGTCAGAGCATGAGACATGAAATAGCCAATAGAAGGCACTACTCTGGTTTAAAAAAAGGGGCAGTTATTAATTTAAACAAAACAAATTAGGAACCACAACCATAAACAGCTGCATATCTTTCACCTTTAGTCCTGGCAGCATGACAGCGATTTTTAGGAAGAGAAGTCAAGAGTCTTGTAAACAGAGCCTCCTGTCCTCCCCTCTTGTAGGTGAGGACCCGAGTGCCTGCCTGTTATGCTCCAACAGTGCATCTGGGAAGCTCTATATTCCACAGCTGACATGCGTCTTGTAAGGAGGATACTCAGTTCCTGCATGTGCTGCAGGTGGCAAGCATGTTTCTCTTCTTTAAATCAGACATTACAAATTTGCAATGTAATGTACTGTCAGAAGTTTCTCTGAATCAGCAAAGACTGACTGAAAGCAGGCTGTGCTTTGCAGCACAGGAAAGAGACAGTAGTGAAGGATACCAGGTCTATAAATCAAGTCTTGTGTATATTGCAGAAACCTTCTATTTCCCAAGTTCAGTTCGTTGCTTCATTATCTTCCTACTTAATTCTGAGATATAATCTCACCAAAGAACTTGAAACTGAACTAAACAGCCACACATAAGGCACTCTCTGCTACTTGTGTGATGCATCTGTGCTGTATAACAACGGCCATCACTAGAACAGGGTTTCAAAATTACCCAAGATAACAGTGGCAAGGAACTGACTCACCACTGCTTTTTTAGCAAAGCACACAACAGATGAGTGAAGGGGTACATGAGGACACATTGGGCATGAGTATGCATACACTTGATACCCCATGTCACATAGAAACAAATGTATCTCCTAATGCTCCATGTTGTTCCCAGCCATGAGCACAGTGGGGGTGTTTTAACTCAAGGGTAGACACCTCCTGCTCTGTATCAATTTTGTGACCCTGCAGGTGTTTCCAAGCTCCTGAGTACTGTAGGTGCTGTCACATGGCAGTCACTCAGCTGCAGAGAAGCAGCATGGCAGGTGGAGAGAATCCAGGATGTCCAGCCTCCATAACTAAAACAATACACAAACAGACTCCCAAATACACATGCTACACTGGTTAAAATGCTACACTGATACCACTTCCCATCTGCTCAGGGGAATTTTCAACCACTTCCATGTCCCTGTATAATCTGTTCTTGGTTTGGAGAAGTTGTGTATCTTCAAAACTGTACAAACCTCATTCAAACATATGTGCCAGGCCTTAAATTTCTAACTGTAAAGAGAGTTTTTTTCCCAAGGTGTTCAAAGGAAACTACAGAAATCTCATTCACTAGATCTTCAGAACTGTCTGAAAAATTCTATAATTAGAAGTGAGAAATATTTTTAAAACTCCAGTACAGCTCACATGCAATAGACCTTTCTAAATCTCTTAACAGGAATAAACAAATGTATGATACAAAAAGCCATAAAAGAAGAACTGAAATATTGCTAATAACCAAGGGTGCATGTTTATAAAAACACTACATGCAATTACCTGGAATTTCTTAAATACAGACTAAAGGCTATACTATTTAACATATGCACAAAAAAAAAGCATATTAGAATCTAAAATTTCCCTGATAGAGTTTGTAATTTTGAACTTCATCACCAAAAGATTTTTTTTCCTAGAGGAACTCCAAGGACTTCACTTATATGCTTTGATTTTAACACGATCAGTGTTAGGAATGAAATACATTATCATGTTTCTCCTTGATGAAAGCAAATTATAATTAAAAGCATGGCTTTGCTCTGCATGTTTGAAATGAACTAAACCAGCATTTCTGAAGAATCTTAAAGATACTTCTTTCACACAAAATTTGAAGCCACAACTTACAGACAATACATCTGTTAATTGCAAGTTCTATTTTTGACAGATGTTCGATATGTAATAATGATCTGCTGCTTTGACTAATCCAGCCAAATCAACAGCTTTAGACAGAATGAAAGGCTATTTCAGGGAATTCTGCCAACATTTATTTCATTGGATTAAAAAAAAACCCAAACAACAAAAGGCTGTCTCTCATCCTCACAAATCGAAACAGACAGAAAGAAAAATAAGAATTGTCACACTCCTTCCATCATCAAGCTGACCAGAGCTTCATTAAATAAATAAATAAACAGACAAAGTATGGCTAATGGTATTGCCCATGGGTTCAATATTTACCAGTTTATGTACCATCTGAGCTGTTTCCTGTAATCAGCCAGGCACATGGCATTTTTATTCTCAAGAGACATTATCACCATGACAACTTTATCAGAATAAATTATGAAACACAACACTTGGGGCACGCAGAATCTGGGCATGGGTCTGGAATACTACTTTGTTAGTTATTCTTTTATCAACACTCTAAGTGCCCAACTGGGGAAGAGAAATTTTAAAAGAAAACAACTTCCAAACCATGTCTGTTGAAATAAGAATAAAAAAATGTTAAAACTTTACAAAGAGAAAAGGAATAAAGTCATTAGGCTGAAAAATGGGCAATCAAAGAAGCTATTGCGCTTGGCAGATGGAAAAGCAGCAGGTGCCATAGTGCAATGGGACCTTGCTTCCCATCATGCACGCTCTACAATGATGCAGGCTGACAGGGAAGGGAATTAATGTGTCGGAGCAGGTACTTTCTGTCCATTAGCTGATTCTCAATATATCTACACAGACTGCTACCTCTAAGTCTTTGATAAAATGACTAACAAATCATTGTTCAAAAAGTTGTATGGAAAAGGACAACATGGTGTGACCTGGCTGTCACTGGCTCAGATTAACAGACTGTAAGTGACCAAGTAAACATTTCTGCACTTCAAACTGGGATTAGAGATTTCAGCCTATGAATAAATTATTTGAATGCAGATGTTAAGAATACATTAAGGTAAAACACATTGGATAGATTCCACTGGGGGGAAACATTGCTGAAAAGAATTTTCAAGTCCACATTAACTCAGGCAAACAAGAAAAGCAGTTGCAAAGCACGACAATGCACCCCCACCTAGGTTTTGTCTAGGAAAATCCCTTGTCACATATGTACTATAAAAACTGTTACTCCGGTGGCCCACGATACATCAGTATGTTCTAGTAGGGTTGCGTTCCTCATTTTCCATCACAAATGACAAAATATACAACCATAAAAATAAAGCCTAATTCACAGATCTTCTTAAGAGGTTTCAGTTTGTTCAAGTGAATCGTTCACTGCCCATCTGTCCTTTTTGTTGCTGAGTTCAAGGGTGTCAGAATGATAAGTACTGGAATTACTTCTGGCAGCAATACAGTGACACACTTTGAAGTCCTCACTTCTGACACAGCATTTCCGAAGAGTCAAATGCTGCTGGAAGCATGACGTTTTCCCCAATTGGGAAAAACTGTGAATCAAGTTGTAGAAAAAAAGGGAATCTCTACAAATTCCCTACTAGTATTTTTCAGTGACCATTAGAACAAAAATTGAAGTATGTAACTCTGTGGTATTTAAGATGAATGTGGCACAATCATACAGCAGGCTTCTGTCTGACACTATTTTCTGAAAACATCCTTCAGAATCCTCTTAGTTTATAGCATCCATAATTACAGTAAATAATGAGATATCATTTACAAGTATATTTGATTCTCTAGAGAAGAACTAACAGAAGACCCATCAGGCATGCTTAGGCTGTTCAAGTCATCCTACTTGGACACATGCAACAGACACATTTTTATGAAGTCTTTGTTTAAAACTGTAAAATGGTCTATTTTAAATTTGGTTCAAGACAGCAAAATACCATCAAAAATTGTCTGGTTTGTACCAATAACACAGCAAAGTTTTAAACAAATAAATCACAAGCAGGAGTAGACAAAGTATTCTTTTCAAAATTTGGGGTACAGCTGCCCTGGCTGTACCCCACACACCTCATTTATTTTAGTGACATTTGAGACCCAACATAAGAATACGAATTAACATTGAGGAACAGCATAGTCAGACAGGTCATGGAAATAGAACACATGTAAAGTAAAACTATGCATATAAAAGGAATTAGATGAGACAAGAGAGAGAAATAAGTACAACTAAAATGTGAAAACGCAAAAGCTGAGGCACAAAGATTAATCTCAATATACTTTTCCTTCTCTTTTGCTATGAAAGCAAAAGATCCCTGGCCATCCAAATCTTGGAAATACACCTAAATAAAGATTCTGTATCGAATTCACCCCACTTAGATGCCTCCAGTTAACCTGATAGAATAGTTCCAAACAAGGCACTGCTGTACTAATATTTATGGTGCTATACTACAGAGCCTTGCGTTTTCCCAGAGCCCTAAGGAGTGCACCTCAGCTTAAACATGATATGCTTTTTTAAATGTATTTTAGTAGCTGATATTTAAATGCAAATTCCTGGATAAATTTCCAATCATGACCTATAAGAAGTATTTCTAGTAGCATTCAGTACAATTGATTTGAGTTCTATAGCATCACATTGTCACAGGGATTATCCACTCTGCAGCCTACTTTGCTCTGCAGTAAGATGGAATGATAAGGACCAAGAAGGAAGGATGCATACAAAATGCCTGCTATCCAGCAAAGCTAATAGAAGTATTTAATCCTAAACCTGTATCAGAGCTCATTTTGTAGTTACAAGTGGTAGCAGACTAAAAAGAAATTGTAAAGATCTTTTCCTTAACTTGTGGGTGAAGAGGTTTTTGCAATTGCCTTTCTGTCCATTAAAAGCCCAGTTGAGATGTACTCTGCCTGCAAATGCAGCCTTTAGAAACATGATATCATGTTCCTCCCAGCAGTCCAGGATGCAATAACATTAACACTGACATATTTGTGTGCAGCATGGCCTCCACACTATATGCTCATTTGCAATCTAATCACATGTCCACTTAAAAAAAAGCCTCTGTGAAACGGATAAAATACTATTACTAAATGATATGCGTAATCATTCAGTGCCGTTAGTACTGAAAGGTGATATTGTAGTGACATTGAGAAAATTGGATCTATTCTTCATACAATTATATAGCTACACTTTCACTCTAATGCCATTCTAATTGGAAAGGAGCACTGAAATGTGAAACTGTGCGCATTTCAATATCTAATTATCACTCAGTAACTCACTCTCAAAATAGTATTCTGGAAAAGGCAGCTGCCAAGAATGCTATTTTAATTCTGAAGTCTTCACCAGCATTCTTACAGACAACATCTTTTATTCACTATTTGTCTATATTTCAGCTATGCCACCAGAAAATAAGATGGACAATAAATACAGACAAGTGTATTTTGGTCTTTCTCCAATGGAAAAGCACTTTCATTTGCCACTCTGCTGTTCAAACAATTCTGAGTGACTTCCTAGGACAAGAACTCCAAAGGACTGGGAGTTAAAAACACATTAAATTAAAAGAATGATATAAAGGCAACCTTTTTTACATAAAACACTGGCTAGGTGCAACAACAGAAGAAGTTAATTTGACTTATTGTAGGTAAAATAATAGAATACAACAGAGAGCCATTTCAGTGCTTTAACAAGGTTCTTTTCATTTGGTGTTTCTCCCTCAGGATTTAACCTGTTGACAATCAAGTGCAATTTAATCTTGATAACAGAATATATTTGAAGGAATTTTTAAATGAAAATGTTCTAAAAAAACAAGTAAATGTGTCTGTTTGGAGGCTGCATTTGGGCTTTGTTTTGAAAGGAATAGAAGCTTTTACACAGCAATACCATCTTCATAAAAGAAACAAAAGGATGCCCTACCTGCTTGCCTAAATTGGCAGCATTCACAAGCTAAAAGCCTCCTGCTAGCAAAGGCAGCAAGCAGCAGCTAGAGAAAGGGGAGTCTCTAAATACTGAAAGATCTGAAGAGCTCCAGAGCACTTTTTTCAAGACTAGGCTAAAATTCCTAACTTTCCCCGCAAGTTAAATTTATTATTATTTTGTCTCACATCTCTCCTTAAAAGTACAAGCCAATCTAAAAATAATATTATTTTTGCCACCTTATGCAAACGCTGGTGACAGTGAAAACAACTTTGAGGTGCTGAGTTACTAAGACCACGCATCCCAACACACTCTCAATACGCTCCTTTCTGACTGATGCTAATGTGCTATTAGACGTGGAGTACTGCAGAAAGTTTCTCCAAACATTGTTTCTATGTATTACCTTGCCCAGTACAGGAGAGACCAGGGTTGGTGGGGAGCAGAGGAAACCACTGATTTCTGCAGGTTGAATAAATATCTGCAGCCAAGCAGCATCATCAATAGCATCAAAGAGACTCTTTATTTCTTTTTCTTTCAGGTGCCTAGGTGTTCATACATCCTAGTACGAGCTTTACAACCATATGACATCGTTGACTCATGTTTACTCAGTACCATCCTCATGATCTGCTGAAGATCTCTCATTCTTATGCTTAAATAGTTTTCCTATTGGAGAGGAAGGGTTTTTTTTACTTTACTGGATTTAATTTTACCCTTTTGTTTGTTTGAAGTGTTTCTCTAGCTTCTTAATACCACTCAAAATTGCCAACTATTCTTGCAATAGTTTGGAAGTTCATCCTCACTTGGAGTCATCTGCAAATTTAATGAACCTACCAGTAGCCCTAAATCCCATACTGGCTGCTTGAAAGGTCACTGATACCTCATCAGAGTCATAAATAACCACTCCTCAATTACAGTTTCTCTAGAGCTTTACATGAGGCTTCTGGAACTTCATTCACCTTCTCAGGTAGAGACACAATTATAAATGGCTCCAAGATTTTTCTAACTGGAGCTCTAAGTGCCTGAGATAAAACATTTTCAGGCCTAAATATTTTTTTTAATATCCTCTAGATAGAAGGCCTGCAAATCAGGCTAGGTTCAGTTATGGCTTCTTTCACATTCATTTTGACCATATGACTAAAACACCTTTTGTGACAAGGAAGAAGATTCCAGCCTTCTGTGCAGTGTCTGTTGCCATTTCTCCTTCCCCATTGAGGAGAAATAATGGATTCCTTGGTTATTGGCAGACAAAGTGTTTCCTTCTAATATTTTATTCCATGGCTATTTGGTTTTTCTTAGCTTCTCATATTTTCCCTGCATACTTTAGCTACTCATTGACAGTAAATCTTAGCCATTTGACCTACTTTCCACTTTCTCTGCAACACCTTCCTGAGGTTTAAGCCTTTCAAGAGTTCATGTTTTAGCTGACCTTCTCATGAGGACAGCCAGTATCTGCAGCCTCTCTAGAAACTTTCTCAGGGACTGAAAATTCTCTTGAAAGTCTTTTCTCACTCTCTGAGAGAGTATCTACACCAGTACCCAAAGGATATTAAGTATCCCTTCTTTAAGTCCAGTATTTTTAATTTACTCTTATCTCTGTCTTCTTCAGAAACATCAATATTTCATAAATACGCTTCACCCTTCACTTCTGAATTTTCCCATGCTTACCTTTAATTGTCACAACATAACCCAGGAGCCTCCCTTTAACTCTTCCTTCATTCCTGAAAATTGTCTGCAAAACATTTTAAGCAGATACTGGGCCACCTGGACTCCTTTCCAGCAGGCAGGTGGCTCACTCATGACCCACACTGCCACACAACGACTTTGTCAGCTCCCTCGCCTTACTATTCTTCTCATCACCAGAAATATGAGACATTAGGAGACCTGATGAAAGTTTCTGGATGTATATCTTGCTACATTCTGCTTATCAGAGCAATATGCACCGAATATCAGTATTATAATTAATCATTACATCCATTTGTCTCCATTTTTAAAAATAACTCCTCTTTGATATACAATGAATAACTCCTCTTAGACATACAAAATTTCCTTTGTCTTTACTCCCGAACAATTCATGCCTATCTATACTATTATTTACATTAAAACTTCCAATATCTCTTTACGTCCATAATCATTGCATTATAGTAATCAAGACACATATGCCCTTAGCAGATGACATAAAGGCTATCATAAGCATCAAGGATTTGAAAGATGCCTTAAAGATAAGTACTAAAGTCTCAATTTTCCCCTCTGTCCTAGCATGTAATGAAATGATAATGGTGCATTGCTCAGCCAGCCAGAAGGAGAAGGGTACTGACAGATGGATGCCAAAAGAATAGAGCTAAAAACAAGTAACTGATGAAAAAGATTTAAGAATCACAGCCTGCTGCCTAAATCGAGGCTGCTGAGCACTTCTAATGAAGACTGTTCAATGATACTTTTGGATTGTATATAATCAGTTCTTGAAAAAGAAAACTCCAAATCCCACTGCTACTTGATATTTTTACTATTCTTCTTATGCAACAAGCATCAAGTAATTTATGCCATTAAAATTTTTCAGCACTTTAAAGGGAATGGCAGCACAATGAAAGAAAATCACAAATTAAATAATCACTTTTTTCATAAGAGATCTGATTTTTTCCTGAGCAGATTAAATTGTGGATCTGAGCAAAAGAGTATGCAAAATGAAATAGAAGAGTACTTCATCCTTTCTGGTTAATAAGAATGCACTGCTAAATAAATATAGCACCATATTTCTCATTTGACATCCAAATTAAAAAAAAAAACAAACCAACTTTTAAAGGTAATATAGGCATAAGCTATATGCATTAACCTTCTCCAGGTGTTGCAACTATCATTCAGGAGACAGGACAAGTGAAATCTATATTCTAGCAAAAGGCCAAAAATAAAGCCCCGCACTACAAAACACTCTAGAAAGTTTGTTCTGAGCACCCACATTTGGCTGAATTTCATATTAAGACAGTTTCCTAGATTAAAAAGACAGAGCTATCCCTTGCCAGCAGGGGCAAGATTCATTTCATTCAGTGTTAGACATCTGTGTGGACATCCTACAGTTACGTTAATAAGACCTGGATCTCTTTACAGCTCAATTTGGAAACATCTGCAGTTTTTAAAGGATCAATGCATTGGAGTGATTTTAGATGTCCACTTCCAAATGAGGTGAACCATGGCCCCAATGCACCTATTGATTATGGAGGGAACCAAGACAACTAGTTCAATTTGTACAGCTACTTTTGGCCAGATGAATCCTACCCTTGAGACAGCTGTAGCCCAGGTTTGTTGGTCTCATAACCTAAGGACATTAAATGCTCTGGAAGATCCAAACTAGATTAAAAGCAAAGACAAAACAAAGAGATACAAAAGATTCCATTACCCTCTCTCCCAGAAGATATTTTTCTAATAATTCAGAAGAAACTTATCACATTCTGTGAATTCCAGATTACAGAAGTATTTCCAGCATCCCTTTTTCAACTGTGCTTTTCCAGCATTTCATTTGTGTATCCCAATATCTTCTTGCAGTGGGAATACACTAGAGGGCTTTAATCACACAATACTTATTCTATTTTGAAATGTGATTCAAACCCCTACTAGATGTCAAATCCTTATTAAGAGAATCTCTTTTCTCTAATAAAACCCAGATATATTACTTCCTAAAACAATGCAACAACAACCCTAAAGACATAGATATTTTTAAAGTTTAGTCGGCAATATTCAGCAACTCAGGAATTGATTTTCAATCAAACCATTTCTGTCCCTACAAGAAATTTTCAATTAAAAAATGGAGAGGACAACAAACTATTTTCCTAAGCCCCTCTATGCACAAAAACATCTACATAAACCAGAGCCTATTTTTATCTGTTGCTTACTAACAAGATTGCCACTGTATATAATCTTTAGTCTACCTTTATTCCAACAAAGAAATTAAACTGATAAATTTTTGCTGGGATGTGTTGAAGAGGTATTAAAATGCTCAATAAAATATTAGGCACTGCAAACAAATAGAAAACCTCAGGAACATCTGATAGTTCACCCACTTGCATGTTTTTTTCACTCATCTTTTTTTTTTCCTGAATCGAGTCATGCTAGAGCTAAAAATATTTTCTCTCAATTCAACCTGGATACTGGAAACTCAGTCAACAACATGTACAATAAAATGCTGTATCAAAATATCAGGGTGCAAACAGTTTAAAGTATTTTTGTATTGTAGAGCCACAATGTAAATAGTAAGGCCAACTGACCTGCAGTGTTTGTCTCTGAATTCTGTTTTTTGAAATTAGCTTCTTAAAACATGTGATCAATGCACTCTCACAAACCTGCATAAATAACCAGTGTAACACTTCAACCAGAGAGAGGAAAGGAAAGCACTGGTGCCACCTTTATTTATCTTAGACTCATTAGCCTACAGATTATGGAGGTGCTCTGCCTCTATCAAGTTAGACAGTGTTAGCACAGGTTTCTTTAGAGAGAGTACATTCTGGGGATTTTCAATGAATGCAATAGCTAAGGGTCTTTGACATGAAAATAACATACTGATATCTTCATTCATCTTTTTTGTTTTACATATCCTCTGGGCATTCCAGGAAATATCAACCCTCAGGATTCATACCACAGCACTGTGAAATCCCATGAAACCCCTTCTCACCTTAATAAGTATAGACTCAACTATTAACTGCTTTAGCCCAAAGGATGACAGGGGGTTTGACAACCTCATATGTTACATGAGGAAATCTGCTACGAGACAGATTAGCTACACCGGGTTGTTGCCATTTCCTACTGCCTTTCCCCATTGCAACACAGCACCTTTTCACCAAAGCAGCAAGTGTCCCTCCAAGCTCTGCAAAGATATAAACTACCTGATCTGAAGAAACTAGGAATGAAAGTAAATTTAAGAAGTCAGCTAGGAAAGATCAGTTGGCTTTCTAATTTAATTACTTAAGTTGCATTACTTGCTATAGCATTGCATTAATATCAAGGCCATTAAGCAGAATTACAGTCATAACAGAATTTTCATTTATTTTATAGACCTAGACTAACTATGCTTGACATTTTGCAAGCACGAACTAATTCCTTCAAAATGTATATAGATCCATATCCATGTATTACAAATACCCAAATAGTTCTATTAAAAACAATACAGCAGGGGGAAATATCATTCTCTCAGTATTAGTTACCTTCATGTAGATGTTGACAGTGAGCTTCTGAACTCTTGACAATCCTATGTAATAATGACTTTTCATTAACCACTTAGAGAATGCTACAAGCCTCCTATTCAACAGCAAAACAGGAGTAACACTGTACAACCAGAACATAACCCTGAAAATTGTGAACCTGTATCATCAGAGAAAACAGGCTGGCTAAGCAGCCATAGAGATCATAGAACCAAGACCTCTTAAATACCAGTATTTCATTTTTAACATTACCTCATAATCTTATAGACAATATTTCCAAGCCTGAAGGGACAAAAGTTGTGAAGTAATCTGTTCATCTATGCCTTTGCAGAAACTTACCTCATCTACCTCATATGCTTAACGATTGGTCAGAAGGGAAGGAGAATTAACTGCTTTCCATTAGTCATTGCAAGAAGTAGCCCTGGAAGCTCATAAACAGCAGCTAAACTGATTTTCCTGATGTGGCTAAGACAAGTAGCAGAGGACAATGTCTTGAGAGTCGTAACTGAACATCAACACATCCCAGGTTTAGCTCCACTCTGCTGATCCTTCCCTTCCCAAAATCTACTTTGCTTAATGAGCCTTCCCTCCTTTGAACCTTGCTCATGAAGAAATTGTAAGACTGACACACAATATATAAGAAAATCTTAATTCTAACTCTAAGATCATAGAAGAAAATCACTCCACATTAAGGCAGTTTTAGAATGGCTTTCAAGCAGATGCCTATATAGTTAAAACCATTTCTACTTTATTTACTTTATTATCCCCCCCTTCTTTTTCCCACTAGATGTGAGACCTTTTCTCTTGTGTATCCACATCTCAACAGTGATTTTCAGATCCCTTTTCTTCCTTTGTTACAAACCTCTTACAGCTTTCTCTTTATATAGACTATGACCTCTGCATGCCCTGAAAGTCCCAAGTCAAATCTATTTATAATTAAAGCTGAATCAACATTTCATGGAAATGTAGCACTCAAGAAAAGTTGTGTCTTTTTAGAGAACATCAATAGAAGATTGAAATTTTTTAGTTTAAAAATAGTTGAGTCTATTTACCACCTGGGCAGCTTTACTTAGTCAAGCTCTTTAGTGTACTTTCTGCTCCACGACTTGCTGGGCTAGCAAAGAATTATTTTCAAATATGGCTGCCAGAAAAGAATATTACTGAAGGGACCTGTAAAATGCATACATTTCTACAGGTACTCAATGTAAAAGGAAATTCAATTGTTAGGAAAAAAAATGAATGTAAAAAAGATTTTAATGCAGTTTAATCAAACTCTTCCGAAAAGTGGGTGTTCCTTTTCTTACTATTCTTGTGCTTTTTATTTAGTAGAATATCTTTATTCCCAAAAAGTTGCTGGACTGTTCTAAAACAATGCATTGAAGACCTATGTGCAGACTTAATTCTGAATTAAAAGAGGTAATTAAATACTTCCATATAGTTATTGGAGCCAGATAATTTATTTTTAATAGGAAAAATATCTGCTAAAATATAGCCAGCACCAAGCAAAACTGTATTACAATACATATAAAACTTATCTATAATTTTCTATCCTTCTCACTCAAGTACAAAATAACCTTGAATAACCTCTTCTGTAGTCCCAGTAAGTTTTTCCATAGTTTTAATGTGAAATAATAAATAACAACTTTACTGTGACCTGGTGCATTTATAGCAGCCTCCCTAATAGATTAAATTGGTTCCTTACAAGTAACTCAGCAATTGTTAAGCATCCTCAGCCTCAGGTCAGTCATTAAAAAATACAATTCTGTAAGAAAATTATGAGATTTTGGATAATCCTCCCCATACTTCAGGGATCACCACTTCAAAAAGCAGCTTGCCTGGAACTTCCTCCTCCTGAAGGCAGAGCTGAAAAATTTATGAAACACTGACCTACTGAAACAGAAATTTGAAAGACAGTATGAAAAGACTAAACTTGATAGAATGCACATTTAGTCTCTGGAACATGTAATATAATACAGAGTTTACAATTCAACATCAGGGTGAAAAAAAAAACCCAAACCCAAGAGATTTCATGACAGTGATTTAGTACACACATGCAAATAAGAACCTGAACGCCTTCACTCTCCCCCAAAAGGAGCTTTATATTAACTGGTAAGAAAATTATTGGAATTGGACTAATGAGTAATGTTTTTTGCACTGATGATAACCTCACGAAGGGTCAACATAAACTGTCATTTGGTGTAAGAAATCACTTGTGTTCTCAAGCTCCTAAATCCTGCTGCCAAGAAAAAGAAGGTCTCTGCAGATGCCAAATTTTCTGTTCCTTTCAGACTCTTTATCAGCTACACATATTAGATTCACTCCTTGCACCTGAACACTAACCTGCAACCTGTAACATTCCCATTGAGTCCCCAATAAAGGGTTCAGCAGGTGATCTGCATTTGGTTACTGTGAATATTTAAACTTGTTACTGCTTATTTTCAGACACTTGACCTTAACAGGCAATGTATAATGGCTCCTCAAGTCATGTCAATGGCTCCTCAAGTTTAGCCTTTACAGTTGAAAAACGGGCTCAACAGTCAAATTTCTATGGGCAGTATGTGCTACTGTCTATCAGTTTTCTCATCAATATCCAACTATTTCAAAAGCAGCCTTTAGTTGCTCTGACAAACTAATTATTAGCAGCTTCTATTTTCCAGCTTTTATCTCCTTGTTTCACCTACTGGGAATATTGCCTATATTGGAACTGAATTCTTTCAATATTCTACCTTTCCTTATTTTGATAAAAAAGCAATGAAAAACAGATAAAATGCTTCATAGCCTTGTAATTTCTGCAACTATCACCAACACTTCACTCAATCACTCAAAGATATTCTCTCTGCCAGAGGTGCACTGGGACACTGTGAATAAATACAGTTGCATTAAAACTGATGAATTTATATTGATTCATACTTAAAAGACTCCTTCCAAATGAAAACCATTTTTTAAATCCAGTAAAATAATAATACAAGACAATCACTAAAAACTGAATTTTGGCTAATTGTGGGGAACCCATCTGGGATGTTCTCAAAGCAAGTCAGACAACATAAAGATATGGAAACAATCTGATTATGTTTTCCTTGTGATGATTCAAAAGGATTGGACAACTTTCCTTCTCCAGGAATCATTGAAATGGTAGCACTTGAACTATTTTTTTCTCTATGAGAAGCTCCTATTTGCATTTGGGAAATCTAGATGATCTAAGATGAGATATAATCTCGAAAAAGAGAGTTGATTTACATTTGTCTCTGAGGATAGAAATACTGCCAATAAAAGAGTGTGAACCAAAGTGGAATTTTTACTTACTCTTTAAGATAATTTTAAACATTTACATTTCAGGCTGGTCATAAGCATACATTAGATATAGTTTCTTGAGCTTTTCTTAACAAGACAATTAAAAAAAAACCTAGCTCACTGCTGTATTTTTACTCTATGGACATCTCTAACGTACTGCATGTCCTGGTACAATGTATCCCTGGTATCAGGCTACACAAAGGATGGCCATACTTACATAAGCAAGAGGACAGTTTGTCACATCCTAATTTATATCTCTGACCCTTTTTTTGGGGGGTTTTATTATGCTTACCAATGCATTTCACTCACTGGCATCAGGTAGCTGATGATTTTATTAACTTCACTGGTCAGCACCTGTGCACACTTAATGACAGAATCTAAATCATGTTTTATTTCAGAAATCATTTAATATAGCACTGCTGTTTGCTGGCTTCAAATTACTCAATTTAAAATTCATCAGCGTTCCTATCCCAACTCGTACTCCAGCCATTACAAAGTTACGGTTATGCTCTTCAAATTATATTGCTTATGTCAGGGAACAATAAATTCATTTGTTTTGAATAATTTAGTCTTCAAACTTTACCAAGCTCTTCATATCAATACTGAGTGCCACGATTTGAAAATGTTCAGTGCTAACACTTTCGGTAATGACAAATTTTCCTCTTTTCTTCAATTTCTGGACAGCTGGTGCTCATAAATCTGCTAATAGAGTTGTGATCCTTCAGTGGGACAGGATTACTGTAGAGATGCTGCCTGAGACTCTTCCGGATGGTTTCAGTTGTGGCTCCTTTTAGACAACTTGGGAAAAACGTTTTCCACTAAGAATATGCTACAAAAATTCTTAGTGATCATTCTTAATGAAGAATTATCTTCTTTGAAGCCACACAATTATCTATTTTAAAAACAATAGCAATAAAAATATTAATTCTTATGATTTACCAGTCAAATTTTCAGCTAGTATTCTTCACCTATGTATGGGCAAGTCTATTTTTGTAAATACATGTGAGCATAATTTTGAAGTAATGACTCTTACATGACAGATTTGTTACTCTGCAAATTTCATGCTCTCTTTGTTAATAAAGTCTATTGCATTAATTGGGATGTCTGACACTACAGTGTGCAGGCAAGTGTGCATGATTTAAGTTATACTCCCACAAGTGCAAGCTGGACAGAATTTTAAAGGAGTTCCAGAGTAAATGAGTTTTAAAAGTCTGATTTGAAAAAAAATACTGTTGTATCTGTATGTGAAGCACAGCAATTCAGGCAAAAGTAAGGCTATTAACTGCTTTTGTCTTGTTCCAGGGCTTTGGCCTTACTCAAGAACAGACTTATTTTCAGATGGTAACTGATCTTTTACAGCCTGCACTTGCAATTGCCTCTCACACAGACTACACCAGGAGAGGTGAAATTCCTCGACTTTCAGAAGTTATCTCATTTCAAATCACTGCAGCAAGGCAGGGTATCAGAGCCTGTCTGCCCTTCACTGTCCCCTTCATTGTTCACATGGCTCTTACAGGATCCTGCTGCCTATTAGAACTCCTGGGTGAAGCTGCAAAACAACAGGGACATTTGAGTACCTGCAAATTCTCCCACAAATCAAACTAAACTTTGATTAACAACATTTTTAAACTCAGGAAAGGCTTGTAGGAAAATCAAAACTCCTGGTCCAAACCTCTGTGAGGACTCACCCCTCCCAGTGTTGCAGTTCTCCTGCTTGCCCTACTTTTATCTCAGACTGTGAGACTCAGGCTAACTGTAACGTTGGGCCATGACTTAGCTGTCCTGAAACCATATTTCGATCCTAAGAAGCTTCACTGACCTTTTCCTCTCTTTCTTTTTTTTGGAGATCAAGATTAATAAATAAAACTTTTAAGTTTTATGTTCTGGGTACTTCAGAGCCCTCGTTCATATAATTTATGGGAACTGATTGATGCCTGTGTTCCATCTTGGAGCTTGTGCTCAGTCTTAGATTACTGCCTGCCTTGAGTCCTTGTCATTCTCTGCTCAAATTCAAGCATTTTTCATTTTGGCTTCTGTACATTCTGATTCTTGCCAGGAACCTAAACCAGTAATCACTGTACATGAACATTTTAACATCAGACATGTGTCTAATTGTTCTACTGAACTGGGACATGAGCTTCTGTGCAACCTCAGGATATATCGAAATGAGCAGGTACTACAGGCCAGCAGAAGTGCTTCTGTGAAAGTGAAACAGCTGTTCCCAGGATTCAGCATTGTCAGAGATTGATTTGGGACTAGGTTTAGTCTGGTTCCATGGATTTAATGCTCATTAGCAATAAGAATAAGTTAGGTGCATTTTTGGGACACTTTTACAGTCCAATTTCATGGGAGTGAAATCCGAATTCCTTCCATGGCCATTCACAACTCAAACTAAATCATGCTGACCAGGAACAAACAGGATTCCACTTCTTAGCCAAAACGAAATACTAATGAAGATGCACCTTTGGACTCACCCAGAGCAGGAAAGAATCATTACTGTTTCCTTTTACTGTATTTTTTCTCCATGCAGGTGAAGATTTCAAAATAGGTTATTATACTGTTACTACAGTGATCAGGCTCCTAAGCTTACAGGCTTTTTTAACACATCCAGTTCAATGCACTGCCAGACACTGTCTCCAGTCACAAAACATCCAGCACAAAATGAAATTGTAGAGCCTTCTTTAGGAACTTTCTTCAATGTCTACTATTTAGATTTAGTAGACACTGCTGAATTGGCTATTTTCATACACAATTAGAGAACTTTAGCTCTTAACATGTCCATGGAAAAAAAAGGAACACAGCTGTGGCAGTTAAGAGTGGCCATGATAGCCTTCTCAGAACTTTCCAGTAATCACTGGCCCACCAAACATTTCAATCAGCTTGACAACATCTTCCCATTTATCCCCAAACATTTTATTAATTGTTGGGTATGTTGACAGTGCTGTCAAAGCCACATAAATAAATGGCCTTCATTTACACATGCCTGGAATTCGGTCTTAGTCTCGCTAGTGTGTAAATCAGGATTAAATAAAAAGAATCTATCAATGTTGCATCTTCATCAATATTAACCAATTAACTCCCTGAAGGAGAAATATAAGCATCTCTATTTGGAAAGTGGGAGAGAAGTAGCAGCATGTTTACTCTATTACCAAAGCAAAGGATGAGTGAACTAAAGCAGTAACACAAGAAAAGATAATTAAGTTCACACTTTCTTTTTTCTTCCTTACTCAATAGCAATATAAGCCATCAAGGCATCAAATTTTTTAATCACTTTGTTCTGTTTTTTGCTAGGAAAAACAGTTAACATGATAGCTGAAGGGCACAATAGCTTTTTGTTACCTCCTAAATTCCTAATTGCTGTAGTAAGAGGTTTTGTTAATAAAAAATACATATTTCTAATTTCTATGTATTTATTATATATGTACATCATGATTCAGACAGAAAAAGTTCAGTATTAATTATGTAATGCATACAAACGCTACAACCACTTGCACAACAAATGATTTCATGTGCTCTTGACTTTTGTAATGAGAACTGTGATATCATTTGGACTTCTGAGCCATTTTCTGAAATAATGGGCAGCTTCCTGGGCAGTTTCTTTGCTTTTTTTGTGCCTCTCTTGAAACACACAGGATAAGGCTAAGTCAGCTAAAGGAGGAGATAACACTTATAGATCAGCCAGAGGGAATTGTGATTGTGGTTCTTCCTCTATTCTTTGAGAGATTTTGCTCATCCTGTATCCAGCACACTGAGCCAGGGCTTCACGTCCTGATACTAGTACAGTTTTACCAGTAAATTAGCATAAATGTATGCTTTTCCAATCATTCTTCTCTGTCCTTTCCCCCTTGCTTCAGGTTTAAGCCTCACTAAAACCAGTGCATTTCAACTGTGACAATGATTGTGAATACCATGATTTTTGGAGTTCCAGCTTGAAACATCTCAGAAAGGTCTGACTCTGAAACAGTTACTGTAGTAACCTTGCTCAGGTATCAGAGCTTTATAAATAAGTGTCTCATGCCAATCAAGTCACTAGTAATTTTTTTTAAAAGATTTTGTGGTAATTTCTTAGGCCAAATCAAAAAATCATTACTCAGGTAAAAGTTTCTGTAATGGACAAAGATTGACTTAAAAAAAAAAAGAAGAAAAGAAATCAATAAGGGAATAGTTCACAAGCCACATATACAGTAAGAAATGAGTTCTTTAAAGTCTGTGATTTTAATTGGACTCTCAAATGATTAAAGTCTTGGAAGAAGATACAATGCTCCTGGGGATAACATGATAGCAGAAATTCACTACATGCCATCACACCCACACTATACTGAGAGTGTTAGAGGATGAATTGCTCTAAGACTAAGACTGATGAGAAGGAAGTGACATTTCAGTGTGATTCATCACTTATTGAATGTTATTGAGTGGTGGGCTGCTCATTCTGAGTCTTTAGCTCAGAGAAGAAAATGCATTTGAGAAGAAACATTCCAATCTTACAAGCTCAATACAACAAAGTCATCTGCAATAACTGGAAGTCAGCCATGCTGCTGTGTTACCTGATGGCAACTTGTTATGTTGAGTGCATAGAAAAGCACCCTATCTGCATAAAAATGCTATTCATATAACTGAGTGATTTGTGTATATAGAAACATGCACACACAGATCAATAAGCAAATAATGGATTTCTAAAACGTGCAGCCCAATCTGCATTGCAGAAATTAATAATTGTTCCAACTCTTCATTCTGTAATGTGAGATTTATGGTGCTCTAAATCACATTTATACTTTTATCTGAATCAGCCTGCTCATCCCTCGCTGCTCTGCCTTCCCAAATCAAATTCAGTCAGTTCTCCCTAGCTCTGTCTGAATGTTTCCTTTGATTGAGTGATGTTATTTCTAGAAAAAACACTCAAATCAATTTAATGCAAATTCCTTTTCACGTCCTGGTTGACCCATCAGGACATCGACAATAATAGATTGAAGTAGTTACTTCCTGAGGCAGATGACTCATTGAGTGCTTAGTAATCAATTTTCATCGTTGTGACTGCATAATCTGTCTTTGGGGTTCTGTTACATATCGTGACTAGAATGCCATGGAATCCAGGATTGCCTGATAAAGAAAATGAATGGTGAGCCATCAGCCATTTTAAATTGCAAAAACAACTGCAACATAGTAACGTTTACTGCAGAAAGAATCTAGCTGTTCTCATGCACACCTGAGAAAGACATGGGTAAATCCAAGTGGTGTAATCATGGAAATCCTCAACAGCTATGATCAGAATTTAGTCCTTGGGGGATATGCCAGGTTAACATTGTTGTGAAGTCAGAAACAACTCACCGTATTCAGTCTTTTCTCATATTCACAAAATCTGATTCAGTGCTCCTGAACAGAGAGGTATGTGAGCAAAACAAAGTGAATGAATTTTGATTCTGCATAGAAAAGTTTTGGGGATTTAGGTCATCTAATCATGGCAATATACATGCTTACTCCATAAATCAGACTGCAGTGTTTCATAGCATCCATCCTGCATCCCATCTGGGACACCTCAGATGGTGATATTGCATTATAGTGACTGCATAGGTTAGAGTCATTTAGAAAGATCACCAGGAACGTGTTTCTGACATAACAGCAGGAGAAACCTCCCAGACTCTGCTTTCAAAAGCAATCTTGCAAAAACATGTTTCTGCACCCCAGGATTCAGAACTAACTGAGCTGAAGTCAAAGCTGTTAAGGATGAATAAAAATTCTGATGCTCCCCTTGCTGTGGCATTACCACTGAATTCAGGTTCCTTCATAGTTAGACTGTGTCAGAAGCAGTCAGACCTGGGTGAAGTACACCTTGTGTATTTTAAGTACTTTAAGGTGTGAGTTCTTAAGTTTCATATCAGTTTGACAATCTAGTTTTGTTACACTTTCCTCATACCCTTGGTGTATCTTTGCAAAGCAACACTTGAAAGGTTTGATATTGTTTGAGATTGTAGCTTTTGACAGAGAAACATCATTGCTCCTTCTAACTGTTGTGGTGCTTATGAGGGATGCACTAGCCTATGAAGTAATCTGAGGGACAAATTCCATAAATTTTGGAGTCATGACATGTAGTGCAACAATCACTGCCATCCTGTAAGAAGTATTAAACGATCAACCACAGATTCAAAGTTCAGAGTTTAAGGTACTTGTCCTGGTTTGAGGTAAAATAGGGTAAATTTTCTAGTTTGCCAAAACCAGGACAGTACTCCAGGCTCTCATGGAAAACAGTGCATCTGCAGGCTTAGTAATGAACAACTGCCTCAAAACAGCACACAAATCAGCAAAGGCTATAGCATGGTCTTGAGTTCACTAGCACTGTTCTGCCTTACAGGTGCTACAGTGTAGCCTAAATCTTGTACTCTGAAAGAAACTGCAGCCTGTTCAGAGTTTTCTTGTCTGGTTGTGGTTTAGATATCGTAGCAGTTGCAGCAATAGAAATACTGCAACAAAAGTGCATCTCTGAGTCCTGAGAGCTACCACTCTGCTCAGCACCATGGCTTGTGCAGGGCTGGATATGGAGCTGCCTGAAACACAGCAGCTGCTTGATAAGTATAGACTCACCCTGCATAATGAAAAATCTCTTTAGCACTAATACACAGTTGGATGGCTTGGCTTCACTGCTCTCCTTCACAGTGATTCCTTAAGCACCTTCCCAAAAATAACTCTTTCAAACGAGTTACACAGGCGGAGAGAGGAGTTTTGGTAGAAGACCCTATTGTAATTGGCCAGAGTAACAAACCAGCTGCTCCTTCTAAAGAGGCTCCAAAGCCCTGCATCTCTGCTAACCAATCCTCTTTGTTCCACATCTGTGTTTATATCTCTCCCTAATATAAAAAAATTTACAGTAGTCATGATCTAGTCTGTGGTAATTTGAGTGTCCAAGTGAACATGTAGAAGCAACACGATCACAGGAGTGAGCTCTCATATTTCACATCACATAACAGAAAGCCTGTAATTACCAATGAAGTGGCAAAGACCAAGAGGGAACCTTGCCTAAAGGGAAAAGCACGTATAGAGATTCTGGAAAACAGAGCAGGGGATACACTGAACAATAGCATCTGCCTTATCTACAAGCACAGTTCCTTTTGATCATGGTTATTATCTCCACAGGTAGGTGCTCTTCTGCCTTCCTGATTTTCCATGTTGTGCCACTAAATTATGCTCTCAAACAGGTAGGGTTTTGGGGTTTTTAGGCAGCTGCTACAAGAAAAGAAAAATGGAAAGTGATTTGCATTGTCTGTAAAAAGGATTCTAGCAACACCGATGCTTTGCCAGAAGTACCACTGTATTGCAGAATCTCTTCACATTTTCACTTTTATCTGAAGATCTCAAAGCAATCGACAAACTACATGCTCCATCCTTTGAAGCTGATGGCAGTGGACACAGGAACAGAAAAATTAAGTATTATCTACATTCTGGTTTGGCCAGGGGAAAGGCAACTATAATCCTGGATGTATGAACAGAAGAACTTCAAATAAAGATCAAAAATCATTAAAGTTAATGTTAACACCAAGATCTCAGCTGGAAACAATGTATAAAATTGTGAGCATCTTTAAAGTAGAAAGTTAAACTGAATCACGTGCAGGCAAGTGTTTTGTGGATAATCTGAGTATTGGAAAACTTTTCTGTTAGAAATTACTAAAATAGACTGGACACTGGGAGGCAAAAGGACTTTTTTAAATAAAGACAAAACTAGCACAACAAAGAACAGGACTTAATCAGCTACAATAAACCAGGTCTGGAAATAGTAAGTTTGTTTCTGAGCAGATTCTGAAATAGTCTTGCCAGGCTTTTGGTAAGACAAGGTTTAAACATTTATGAAAGCAGAAATATAACACAGCAATATAGCCCCTTCTGTGACGGGAGTGGTCTTGATTCTGTGAGTTTTCTTGCCACACACTAATACATGATCATGTAAAATGAGCAGATTACAATTTGGCAAGCCCCCTTCAAGCTCTTAGAACTGAAATACAGCACTTCAATGTGCCTGGAGACTGTTACGCTTCATTCTGCCAAACCAGAGCACTTCTAACATTTTTTTCTACCTCTGTGGTGACCACAGTCTGGTTTCCAAGGGTAATGGAAAATACCAGCACCCAACTACAAGATTTTTACCAAGTAAATTCCACAGGGAATGCATGATGCTGTCAGCTCAATGCTGAGGTGATAATGCACAACTTCAAACTGACAAATCCAGACCTGTAAAAGCATACTCAACTTCTTTTTTTTAAAAAAAGAACTCATACTAAATACAGAAAATCGGCAAGGAATGTTTAGGTCTTTAAGTTTTGCCCTAAGTGATCTACCATTTCCTTCAGACTGATCCAGCCTAAAGATGTGTAGCAAAAGTTTTTAAAGAGTAGCACAAAAAACCCCAAAGGCTTTGAAAGTTAATTTTAAAGGCATTGATTTTGACCCAATTATTTGGACAACATAAATACTAAGCAATATTTAATTAACTATGGGTACACATAATAAATTCTTGTTAAAAATACTTCATGCAATAATTGTTGGAAAGTTTGACTCTAATTTGTAAACATAACTTTAAAAATAAATGGCAAATAAGTAAAAATTTACTGATCACAACTCTTAGGCTGAAAATTATCTGTCCAGACAAGCAAGGAAATAGTAAAAAATTTAAAATGCCCTATCAGAAAATAATTTATTGAAGTGATTGCAAACCAAAAATACTATATTCATAATAAATATATTTCCTTGCTTTACAGTAATTGACATGAATAATGTTAGTTCTGCATTAATGTAATTCATCTCTACGATGTCATGTAGTTAAAGAGCAGTATTAAGCACAAAGTCCTGTGAATGCAACCACAGATGCAGTGAAATGGAATATGAACACTCTTTACTTAGTTCAGATGCACAAGAGTTATGACATTGGCCACGTACAAAGCATTCACAGCTGGTCTCAAGAAATTTGGTTTCCTGTAGATACCTGGGAGATTATTCTGAATGCACAGATATATACACATATATTACATCAAATTTTCACCTTTATCGTTCCATTCTCCTTAGCCCCTTGGTACCTTGAGGTCATCTCCTCTGCTGTAGAGTGCATGACCAATGAACATGCATGCACCAAGACCTCATGGCAAAGGCAAAACCCTGACTCACAGAAGCAGAGAATATATCCTCTGTGAGGACTTTCTGCAGGACCTGCAAGGAGTTGTACATTACAGCTACAGTGAACTGGCAGCAGCATTCTGCAAGAACAAGTGATTTGAGCCTAGCAGTGTCTCTGTGGAGGGTAAGATGCTGGCTGGTTGTGTCTCAGTGAGTGAGATTAGCTGGACACTAATAATAGTTGAGTAACTGAGCAAAGCATGTTGTGCTCACATGCAGTAAGCACAAACATTAACAGGACTTCCAAGGTCTCATTTGACATTCAGCACATCTTGAAACACCCCATCCAAACATTCAAATGGATATGCATGGTTTTCAACATTTTGTTCAAATATTCCATAAATAGGAAACATAGTTCAGAAAAGACTGATGACAGGAAGAACCTGATCCACCAGGGGCAAGTCTTAAAGAAATAGCTTTTGATTTAGCTATAGTGAGGGAAATTAGCTCTGTAGTGACAACTACATACCATTGTATTCAACATCCTTGCACAAAGCAAAGCCAAAAAGAAAATTAAAATCTGTATTTGTGACACTTCTGTCCATTAAGTTATGCAACAGAGACAAGGCTCATTAATAAGAACTTCTGAAGGAAATTCCTGCAAACAGCCCACACAGTTGTTAAATGATCCCATTCATTCTGAGACTCTAACACACAGGCATTAAAGACTGAAAGGTCTACCAAATTAAACAGCAGATTTTAATAGACAATTAATGTGAGCTATTTGCAGTAAAAGAACTTTCATCAAAACAGTAAAAAGCCTATGTAAATGCATATGAAAAATCTCAAATTCTATCAAGTTAAATGTAAAATTTATAAAGCACTTGAAGGCCTGGAGGACTAACTTCTTGCAAGCACAAACCTAATATTAAAAGCTTTTCTAAATATAAAGGAAGGGGGAAGCCTGCACAAGAGCTGCCGTGATCAACAGACAGTCAAGACAGAAAAAAGGCATACTGCCATTCCCAAAGATTGCACCTATGTTCATTGACAGCATCTGAATATTTCCACACAAGTATGACATCAGTATGAGAGAACATTTTAATAATACAGCCAAAGAATGAATGGCAGCAAACTTCCAGGGCAAGAAGATACTCATCTAAATGCTGGAAAGTAACTTAGTGAGCTGCTGCTGCCCACAGCAAATTCTGGCTCTATGCTCCTGCAAAAGGAGGATTCCAAATTCTATGTCACAAAAGAACATTGCTTAGATATTTCTTATCAAAGTAGCCCCCTCGGCTGCAACGCACAACTGCCCTGGGACTTATACACACAACTTCAGAATGAATGCAGTGGGGCAGAACACACTTATTCTACTGCACTGACATGAGCTGTTGCTGGAAAGATACAGTGTGTTCTAATAACTTTCGTGTTTTTATAATGGTGTGGGTAAATTGCTATAATCAGTACAGTTGGTAGCAGCAGTTTTTGTTTATTACTAGCAGTCGAAGTAAAAGCCAAATACCAAATGGGCATAGAAACTGAAAAAAAAAATTGTCAATATAAGAAAAGAGCTCATTTCCAACAGCGTCACGTACCACACTATTGAATGACACATAGTGAGCAGCACTCAGCATAGCAGAGAAAAGTATCTAAGAGATTGCTGCATAGCAGCAGCTGGCAAACACTCCTGGCTATTATAACTCCTTGTTCTTAATAGATAATCCCTCAGAATCAGACTTGAAAGCCAGCACCAAAAGTCTGGAGGTTTTGTTCAGGTTTTATGGGGTTTAGCGCTCTCAATCTGTTATTTTTGTGAAGATAAGTTATTCCCTTGAAATAAAGGTAAGTAAATAAGATCACTTACGATGGTAGAAGAAACATGATGATGGATTTTTTCAGCATTGCTCTTTGACTCCACGCTGGGGTTGAAGTGACAGAATCAAAACAGATTACCAAGTACATTGGTTCAGTACACAGCCTGCACTAGGAAGCTGGGAGAGCTAAGCTTTTGGATGTAAAAATATATTCCTCATTAAAAAAAAAATTATTATTTGTCTCCTTCAAAATAAAAGTGAAGGAAATGAAAAAGCCAGGATAATGCATTTGAATATAATTAAAAATCTGTACTGAAACACAGGGGAATTGCTGAAGTATATTCACTGAAGTTTTGTGGAAGAACATATCCCCAGCAGTTTGCAAACTTGGAATATTTGAAATGAAATGTTGGTTTACTAGAATTCTTAATTAAATCAATTGCCTATTTAGAAATATCAGATCCTTTGTCACTAGCAAAGCCTTAACAAAAAGAGAAAAAGAGGTTGCAGGAAAGCAGGTTTTCCTAAGTAAAATTTAATAAGGCAAAATACTTGATATCTGAGCTTATATTCCTCTGAGGATGTTTTGCTTCCAGTGCATTTAGAATATTTTAAAAACCCTGACAGCACCTTTAATGTTTAAAATAGCAATACTACATACTGAAAATCTCATATCGCTCTTATTCCTTGTTGGAAAATATTTTTGCCAAAGCCTAGCTAAATATGCAACTTGATTTTCAGATCTTGCACATCAAATGGCAGGTAAATATTCTAGTTTAGCAAAGGTGCATAAATGTATGTTTCCTCTGATCCCACGATTACTGCATATAAGACATTTGTACATGTGCTTCTGCTTGTGTGCAGGTTTTATTTCACTTATAGGACTGAAAATTTAATAGTTTCTTTAATCTTTGCAGATACCGAGAAAGATTACAAAATAAGAATGTATAGATGGCTGAATACATTTAGCTACTATGAGAATGCTCATAAACTGCTAAAGACTGGGTCTAGAAGATGGCGATGGTCTAAATATTATGAAAAAATATTTGTCTTTGAAAGAGCTCACAGGTGTTATAATGATAACAGCATGTAAACACAAATATTTAGATACAGCATTAAAATTATGAATATACCATGTGCTTTGGTGATTCTCTCATCTCACATGAGCAATGCAGAGAGGAAAAAGTGCAATTCATTTGCTTAGTTCAACTGTAAATAACAACCTTAGTAGCATTCTTAGGGGTTGTTTTTAAATCTTATGGTTTCATGCTTTGCTCTGAGAGAACATGTTAGAGTAATGAAATATCTCAGCAGTAACTGGCCTGCAGTGACATGTCATCAGTGGAAAGCAGCATAATGGGATTTCTCTTAATTTGATTTGCCACAGATGCAGTTAGCATGCCGGTATTCTCCTTGCAGATATGCTACTATTTACGTTTTGGTTGCTAATTAACATAGTCACTTAGAGGTATGTAATGCTGCTAGCTCAGCAACCAAGCCACATAAATCTAATTTAGTTTTGAAGTGTGTTATTAGTTCTGCAGATATGAGGAATTGTCTGGCAAAGCACAACAGCCTCATTCATCTGGCAAAAAATGAAGCTCTGCATCCCATTTGATGCCTGGTACGGCAGAGGAAGAGCAGCAATCACTGCAGCTGAAAAATCAATGACTTCCACAAACACTCCTCTGGTCATGGTAATTTAGTAGCAATAATAATAATTAATTAAAAAAGAAATTGAAAGTATATGAAACCTATAAAGAAAATAATTTTTTAATTTATTTTGAAAGTTTCTAAACGAGGCATCAGAATAGATGTTCTGCTTTGAGGTAAATGCCCAATCCAAATCCACAAACTCTGCATAGTTAGTGACATTTCAATTTTCCTCAGCTTTGGAAGCTTGATTTCAGATCTCAAGAACTCAGTCTCTGAGAAGCACCATCTAGAAGTTATAATAAAGTACACAGGAGAGGATGTGGGCAACACAGAGAAAGAGGCATTCATTCTTACCCTCTATGAAAATCTGAAATTAGAGTCCATCCTTTGGAGAGAAATAATAAGTCTAAACGTGACTACAAATGGACTATTTTTCAAAGACCAATTAGGAGACCAATTTTTTATAATATCACCAGAAATCCATGTGACTTGGAAGCATTTCACAAGTAAACAAAACTAAGCAGAAAAAAGATATTTACGATATAAAAAATTAAACTGCCTCAGAACAGAATGATAGCAAAAAGCAATTTGAGGGAGCTGTAATTCAACAGATGCTATTGAAAAATTGCACTAGTATTAGAATTTCTACTTCTAATTAGTCCCTGCATCCTTGCTTACAACTGTAACAGTCCAAGGTTTGAGGGCCTCAGCAGAATTCTGCTCATAAGTCCTATTCAAACTCACACCAATGTAATTTATGGCCAAACACTGTGCAGTAAAGAACATAATGTTAATGATCTCAGAATCTGTTAGGCCCTTGGAACAACTGAGAATTACAACTATGTCTGCATACACATTGGAAACTCCCCAAGATTAAAGACTGAAAAATTAACTTCTGTCGTGATTTGCAATCTAACTAAATATATGAGTCTCCAGGGCCAACTGTTAGGTCTAAGAGTAACAGTCAGGCACAGACAGGAAGACACAAGAGTATCAGTTTCCTAGCCTGGCCCATCCTCAAATAAGATCCTACAAAGATGTCGCTTCATCCTTCTGAATAGGATGCTAAAATGGGAACAAATTGTGGAAAAAGGCATTTACCATGAATAAAATCCTTTACAGAGAACCCTCAGCATGTGGGATTTTATGAAATCACTGAAAATTAACAGTGAGATTCACCAAAGTCCTTTTTACCCCCGTTTGCTACCTGTCAGTTTTCACTGCAGGATTTTATCTAAATACCCCTTATTTATTAAGTGCCTGTCACCCATGCATAGAAAGAGCATTGGGGTTGCCAGTGTGTTTTGCAGCTGTTTAAGCCCTTTGCAGTGCTCCCCGGGGGCTTCTGTAGTGATTGTCTCACTTACCTTGACCATAGCAGCTGCAGGGGACAAGTAATAGAACAAAAATACAAAATATAACAGTTTGCTATATCTACTTGATAATTAATAGTTTCTTCATGTAGTTCAGGTAGCAAAAAAGCACAAAAGTCTTACAAACACATAGAAAACCTGAAAATACCAAGTATTCAGCAATCTTAACAGTCTGTCTACGAATAAGGCTGCAGACTTAGTAACTTAAAAGGCATTAGAATTTAGAGATCATGTGAGACCATAAATATTAGGCTGGGTCAGGTTCCGTAGCACACAATCAATCTGATTTCATACCCCATATTCATACCTTCCTTTGTTTCTGCACTGAAGAGCACTGATTGTCCAAAACACCTGCTGCTACCCAACAGTTAAGGACATGAAGTTTATGGCAGAAATAGTAGTGCTACAAGCCCCTGGAACCTCATACTACCCTTTAGTAGATCTATGGAAGAAAAAGTCTCTGCGTCTGAGTCAGTCCAGAGGTGTTTTTATTGGTTTTGGTTTCTGGATATTTTTAAACGCAGATGAAGGAAGTTGGTAAGCCCTGGCAGTAGCTGATAAGGCTTCTTTCAACAGGATTTATTTTCAAAAACAATACATTGTAGATAAGGTCAAAAAGAGGCTGTAGTTTAGGGTATAAGAATTTCTTTCATGTGGAAGGACAAAGCAGTTCACAACATAACTGAGACTAGTCATTGGGCAAGCCTGTAATTTTTCACCATCATTAGAAATTCTTAATTTCAGCAATATATATCAACTTCACTTCTTCAACTGACATAAATTAATAGTTATATGAATAGAAAACCTGAAAATAGTTTAGACCTTATAGATCCAAATGCAGTAATATGCTTAGCAGTTCTGTTTAGGCATTTCAAGGTCCAAAAAATTCCTCCAGATTAATTTCTATAGTGTTGCACAGGGACCAAGTCAAGTGAGCTTGTCACAAACTGTCCTTGTCACATGCAAACAGCTTGGCAAGATCTCTGCACATCTCCAGGACTGTTCTCAGTGGCTCTTACAACAAAAGTACAAGAAGAGACCAAATAATTTATGTGACAAGTAGGATAATACAGGAAGATATGAGCATCTGATGGCAGCACAGCAGGGGAACTTAAAGCACGGCAACCAATAGGTGACAAAAGTCCACTGTTAAGAAGTACAAATAAAGATAGGTCACTAAGCACTATCTCCTCTGTTTTTCCAGTCCCAAAGGATTCACATTTGGCAAAGATCTCCCTGACATTTTCCATTACTCATTATCAAACTTTTCCCACTCACACAATCAATCCATATGCCAATTAATGTTATCCAAAGCCTCTGAATTTCCTCAAGAGCTCTGTGCTGGTATTCTTTCCTCCCACTTTCTGCTTTTTGGTATTGAAGTCTTAAAATCAGGAAACCGCACCCTCGAGGACTCCAGAGACTGACAAACATGTTGTAATGATCATCTGGAAAATGCAATGAATGATACATGAATGTATTGTTGCTACCAAAAATTTTCATGTTTCTTCTATAGAGTTTTCAGTTTTGCAAATTCTATTAAGGAAAAAATTGCTCATTGGCAAGATGATGTTTCAAGAGTAAGAAAAATGACATAAACTTCTGTTATTCTGAAAGAACAGATAAATATGCCAAATTCAAAGCTTAAGACCAACAAATCAGATACCACTCAAAATCTGAAACAGCTAAAGATTTAAAGTACTATTAGAAAACATTCAATTATTTTGGCCACTGTCCATCATGAAAATGACTTCTCAAAGTGCATGAAGGCCTGATTCTCTTGCATTACTGGCTGAGGTAAAACCAGTTGAAGTTTCTTTTATGAAACCTATAGAGCAAGAAGTAGCAGATAATCATCTGAATTTTTAGATGCTAAGCCTGAAAAAATTCACCTATAGTGGCTTCTTACATTTTTCATATGATTGAATCTGTCAAGAATTTGAACTTGCACAATCAAAGTACACTGCTATCACAGGTCATTTTCTTCCCCAAAGACAGAGCTTCTTTTTTTTATGCTTTTTTACCTCCTAGAGAAGAGATCTTTAACATTTCCATTCTTTAAAGACTAGCTATGCACTTATGGACAGTATTAAAGCTTACAGAACATCACTTTTCAGCTACATATACTGTTGCCAAGAAAACACCACCTGTCAAGAAAGAAAACACAACTCTATCTTTTCCCCTAAACCATGAGAGAGTGATTTTCAATGTAAATGAGACCTGAATGTTTTGCTCTTGCCTGGCAAGAATCTCAAATGAAAAGCAAATGAAGCAAAAAAGACTGACACTATTTCTCACCAAAAATAGAAATGTCTCAGATGCTCAAACATTTGCACAGGATAAACTACAAAAAAGCAAGATAACTAAAAAATTTCTCTCTACCTTCTTTCTGCTGAGCTAAGACAAGAATATTTCTTGACATGAAAGCTGAATCTCGGTCTTGTGACTTAAATTCTTGAAGGCCCCATACATCCTTTTATTCACCCGTGTTTGGAAAATGTCTTGAAAAATGTGTGTGCTACCAAAATACAGTCATGACTTTAAATGGACTCAGTAATTGCTTGAATGAGAGAACACTTAAGCAGAGCTACAATGAGATGAAGCATATGCATTTGTGCTTGGCTGAACAGGGTTAGCAATTATAGGATATTACAAGGCAGGCCCCAGAGGGGGTAGGCACGTGGTATTTTCAAGGTAGGCAATACTTGCATCACAGCTCCACTACTGGGAATTAGTATAACAAACTCAACCATCATTCATAATGACTGGAAGAACTATGCTGCCAAATTTCCTGGTTGCAAGAAGCAGCTACAAAACATGACACTGAATATCACAAGAAACAAAGGCAATGCAAGAGATTCAAAAATGCATAATTTAAGAAACAGGCAATGCTAGAAGTCAGAAAATTAGCGCATTTGTGGAAGTCTCACAATCACAGAATCACAGAATATCAGGGATTGGAAAGGACCTCAAGAGATCATCTAGTTCAATCCCCCTGCCAGAGCAGGAACATCTAGACCAAGTCACACAGGAACTAGTCCAGATGGGTTTTGAATGTCTCCAGAGAAGGAGACCCCAAACCACCTGCAGGCAGCCCGTGCCACTGTTCTCTCACCCTCACTGTGAAAAAGATTTTTCTTACATTTCTCTGGAATGTAAGAAAATGTTTCTTCTATGTTCCAGCTTGTACCCATTTTCCCTTGTCCTGTCATTGGAGGTCACTGAGAAAAGCCTGGCTCCATCCTCCTGACACTCACCCTTTACATATTTTTAAACATTAATGAGGTCCCCCATCAGTCTCCTCTTTTCCAAGCTAAAGACTCAGCTCTCTCAGCCTTTCCTCAGAAGGGAGATGTTCCAATCCCTTCATCATCTTTGTTGCTCTGCCCTATACCCTCTCAAACAGTTCCCTGTCTTTCCTGAACTGAGGGGACTAGAACTGGACACAATATTCCAGATGTGGTCTCACCAGGGCAGAGTAGAGGGGGAGGAGAACCTCTCTCTACCTACTGACTATACCCCTTCTAATATACCCCAGGATGCCATTGGCCTTCTTGGCCACAAGGTCACATTGTTGACTCACGGACTTCTTACCAGGATGAGGCTGGACTTTTTTTTCAGTGGTGCCCAGAGACAGGACAAGAGGGAACAGGCAAAATTCAAACATGAGAAGTCCTATCTAAACATGAGGAGGAACTTCTTGGAGGGTGGCAGGGCCCTGGCACAGACTGCCCAGAGGTGTGGTGGAGTCTCTGTCTTGGGAGACATTCAGATCACTGCTGGACTCGTTCCTGTGATTAGAATCTTCCCCAGACACTCAGCTTTCATACTGAGCACGATACTGGTGGGATGGAATACTCTGGTTTGGGTCACCCACTCCACTTTCTTCTACTTCTCACCCTCCAACAGGGCAAACAGTGCAATTAGCTGTCCTTGGTAACAAGCTCAGGGTGGAATTTGTACATAGACATAATAACTGAAAACATTCTATTTTTTTTTTTCTGTGATAGTCTGGGGCAATTATAGAACTTAGTGGTTTATTCTTATAAAAAAATCTGGGTAGAATCACAGGAAATTTATAAAACTTTAGAAATACAAGGGGAAATAAGGGAAAAATATTTGTAAAGTTCATACTGAAATTTCAGTTTTGCTCCAAATACATGCAGAAAACTTTTTGAATGATTCTACTGGGATGCTTTATTTAGATGTGCAGTGTGGCTTCCCTTTATCCCTAGTTATTATTTGAGAAATTTTCTTCCCAACTGGCTAATAGGATCCTATCTTAGAGAAGAAAAGTAGACAATCTTCTGATTCGTTTCTGTACTTAGGGTCTCAATCCCTCAAAATTAAGTGTATGTACTGATGTTAATATGTACAAATAACCCTCAGAATTCAGCAGAATCATTCACTTGCCTGAAAGTGTGGAACACAAGTACTTGCAGGCTTGGCCCATTATTACTGCAACATTTCCTAAATCAAGAAAGATTTGTTTGCAAAGATGAAAAAAGTAGTGATAGGATGAAAAACTATTTCAAATTAAACAGTTTCAGTGCTCACTGCTGTTACTGAAAAGACTCCCATTGACTCCAGTGGGTGTTAATCAGAATTGCATTTTCAAGCGTCTTTAAAATTACTCAGGCTTGAAAAAAAAATAATTGTGGAGTTCTAAGAACAACAATTGACTTCTAAATACAACAGTTTGTGTTCAGACAACAGTAATGTTTTCCTTTAAGTAATCATTAAGTAAAAGAATATTTTTTGACAAAACCAAAATATGTAAACATATTTCTACTCACACATATATAATGAACACTGATATAACTTTCACATTATAGAAACAAATTCTATCACTTCTTTGTAACCCGCCATTGAATTTCCTTGACCTCTCATCTTAGTCTCTAGATACTGTTCCTTAAGCAATAAATACATACGCAAAAAAATGACAACTAAATCTATAAGGCTTTTAGAATCTCCTTTGGCAAAAATGTATGTATGTGTCATCTATATTTTTTGGAGATGTAGTGTTTTTACTCTCCAAAGCTGTTATTCCTCAGAAAGTTACAGTGAAAAACCTTTGAACTTGCACAATGCAGTAGCAAGTTCTGAGCCCACGGCATTGTTTTAGCAAACTAACTATATGCTTATCCACAAGAATAAAGAGAATTCAGTCTTGATGTGCACATGAATTTATTTCTGCTGTGAGTCTAAGTTTGAAGTAAATACTTTAATCCCTCTGTTTTGGAAGCTGTGCTGCAGAAAGGGGTGCATTTTGCTCTCAAGCAGTTGATGGACTATCATTGTTTTATGTGGTGTGGCTGCTGGCTCCCAGCAGCACTGGTTGCTAGTTACATTTTTCTACTATACAGATTAAACTGATGAATGCTTCCAAGATCTGCCTCCAAGTATTTCAGCTAAAAAGATGTTCAGAAAAGTCATAAGATGTGCTATCTCTTGTGTATTTTGCTGTTAACTATGTTTATTGGACAAATGACTTCTGCCTGAAAGTAAGATAAAGATTTTAACAAGAAAAACAAAGGGGAGGAGGGTAACACAAATCTGGTGGCCTTTAGCAGAACAAAAGAAAGTAGTATCAATAGCAGCATCTTCCTTACCTATTTATATGTCATATTTTGATACTTTCATATTGGAAGCATCTAAACTGTGCATTTGAAGAAACGATTTTCTTAGTAATTATGCTGCACAAAGCACAAAAAACCTCAGTGGTGCCAGATGTGCTTCAGGGGAAGAAGTCAGTTGGATTTAATATTGCAATGTGCAACTACAGGAAAAATAAATCCTGGAATATTTGCCATAGCTTATCAGAAAGACTCCATTCAGAAAGCCCCTGCTTTGTGACAAGAAACCTGGGTATTTCCCCGCTTAATACTGCAGCTTCCTGTAAGAAGTGAAGTAGCTTCAGGGACTAACTGAGCTGTGGATCAGCAGATGAACACTGTGAGCTGTGTTGCCCTCACAGCTATGGGCAGAGCCACACAGAGAGCATGACTGAAGAAGCTCAGAGAGAAAACTTTGTGGGGGGAACCTAGCAAGGAATTCAGGCAGTGGGAACAATCATGAGGGTGAGGAACCAGCAGGGACAGAAGCAGTAAACAACAAACTCATCTGGTGAAGAGTGATGAGAAAGCTGATGAGACGAGAGGCAGTGGCTAACAAGAAAGACCAGGATTAGAAGAAGAGAGAGGCATCCTACAATGCATCCTATGCCTTTTACTTAGTTATTTGCCATTTAGTGCACCAGCAGTATTGTGTGCTCTGTTAAATCAGGTTATGCTGGTTACTGTGAGGAAGGCTACTCGGTTAACTTCAACTCATGGCTTGTGCAATTGAGTCCACTCTTTTCCCTTTCTCCTTCTGAAAGGAGAGGGGTGGGAAAGACATGTTATGTCTTAACATAGAGAAAATCAGTATGCAGAACTTGTGGGAGTTCTAGAACACAGAGCTGGTCAGGTGGAGAAGGGAGTGGAGGAGGAATAAAGTAAATAAGCCAATGGTAAGAATGCACACCATAGAACAGACACAGCCAAAATGGAGGGGCTTAGAAGGAGGATTTTTTCTCTAAAGAGCTACATAGGTCCTTGGAGAGTTTGGTGCAGCACAAGCAGACATAAAAATCTTACATCTTAATACAGAAAGTGGGACATCACTCCAAAGTGCCAGAGGATAGGGCCTTTACTGAGAGAAGGCAGGGAGAAGGCTGTTTAAGTGGCTTTTTTTTTTTTTTCTGGCTCAGACAACCTGAGGTTCTTTTACCTCTTTACAACACATTTCTCACAAAATACCATTTTAGAGACCCACCAGTCCTGCTGATTTGAGCTCCACTCTAAGAGAGAAGATGCATTAGCTCTACCTCCATGCTGCCACTGATTGAGGGTCTGGTCCCACCTTCCTCACAAGCTTTTTAAAGGATGCAGAAACTCAACATCCACTTCAGAGATAATCCATGAATGTACCAAAGACAGACAGAGCAACAAGGTGTCAGCTGTTGACAGCTGGGGTATTTGTTTTGTGGCAACTCCTTATGATATGTCTTCATGTTTCCACAACTCCTTTTTCTTAAGCTCACTTGATTAACTCATCAATCACACTAACTTGTGAGAAATACCACTTACAGACACAACTAATGTTTCCAGATGGTGCTTATATCTTTGTGTGTTCTTGTTTAGTAAAGACCTACAGAGGTTCCCATTACATCCAG
Source organism: Turnix velox (assembly GCA_013400935.1). NCBI lineage: Eukaryota > Metazoa > Chordata > Aves > Charadriiformes > Turnicidae > Turnix > Turnix velox. The sequence goes on along the minus strand of VZTY01027442.1, from coordinate 303,333 downwards.
TCAATCCTTGCAGAAGGGTTACATACGCTCAGAAAGCTATAGATGAGAATATATATGAAAAAAACCTCATACATTTCTCTGAATGGAAATAATATATAACAGGGGAAAAAAGTAGTAGCTTCACCCACGTCTTTTCCATTAATTGAGGCACAGATTCAAAACTGAAATTTCTTAGGTCAATGTAAAACGATTCTTATTCCTCCACACTGGGAGATATGCTTTTTATCCTTTAAACAGGCCACTAGCTGTACATATTGATAAAGTGTTTGCTTCCTCAGCCCAAGGAAGATTTTAAACTTTCAAGGGATTATAGGATTTTATATTGTTAGTGGATAAACCTAATCTTCAGCTACCTATGTCCTGGAATCCTTAATAATGAAAAAGAGAGACCAAGGATTAAAAGCTAGCAGTATTACAGCTGTCAACACATCAGCCTTAATTTTTCAAAAGCTTTCACATAGGTACAATGATGTGTCTGGAGTCTTTTGCTGAAAGTACTTGATCAGTTTCATAGTGATAAGATAACCAAAAGTTACTTTATTTTTGTAAGTATAGCACATTCTTGTAAATACACTGGATTCACTTTAATTCTTCCTTCTCCCTTGACTTATAGGTATTTGGAAAAACATGGTAATTTAGGATAGAAAGGCATTCAAAGGCATCATGGTTATAGCTGTTACTGCAATATTGACAGGCAGTTTGGTATGTCACAGAATCTTAGTGAAAAGGGGAAATTAAAAATATATTGTGAGGCAATGATTGCCCTTTTCCTCATAATTTTGAAGTGGTGAAATAAATTCCCAAATTAGCAAATCCCCGTGCTGTATTTCTCATGCTTCAGAGCTCCTTGAGAGAGGTAGAAGAGCTGTGAGATACTGCTGCTCTCCCAAACCAGCGTTAACATTTACACTGGATGTTATGTGGCCAACATACCCAACAGTGTGAATGCTGACATGAGAAGTGTGGTTCTCGGCCCTCTGGGAACGGTGACAGTGACACAAGAAAATCTTTAAAGAAGGGAAGGCTGCTTTCATTACTGCCTTCATTATTGTTTGGGTTGGGTTTTTTCCTTATTTCAAGTTCACGTCAAGGAAGGAACTTTAGGAGAAGAGAATTCTTAGTGTTGGAATCCCACAGTTGTTAGGTTCTTAGGAAGGTACATTAGAAAACAAGCCAGTTTCGTGGCCTATGCATGCTACTCCAGATTTCTGACACCATTTTAGGTGATACCTAAGATGGATGCACTCATTTACAAAGAGTAGTTAGAGTCTATACACAACATGCACAGTTGTGTGTTGTATCTACAAGGGCTGAAATTTGTATCCATGCAAATTATTCCTATAGCATGTGGCTGAGCAATAAAATATAACCTCTGCAATGGCCATGAGGGTCAGGAGTGGTTTAATGAAGCTAGTCCTACAATTCCTACAATTCCAGTAAGTAAGCATGGTTATCTCAGCTTTAAAACAGAGAGTCTTTAGCTGCACATGAAAACATTTGGTATCTGAGGAATGATACATCCATCCTCAAGGAAAAGACTTCTAAACAACTATCTAAATTGTGTATTGAAGATTCCTCTCACATACTCATGTTACTCTTGGATAAATCAGAGGAAAGTGCTCAAATAAAGCTGCATCATGAAGAAAAAAAGAATAGACTTAGGAAAAATCTTCACATCTTTATTTCACATTGATCCAAGAAGGCAACAGGCAATTAACTACTGCAGTGGTACACTGCCACCTAGAAGCAGCACTTCAAGACATCACAGACATGCTGTCTGATTATTAAAGAGCAAAGATAACATTGCACTGGCCGGATCTTTGTAGCTTGACCTTTGAATATTAAGCTGTCATCAATATACACACCTACCAGACAAATGCTTAGCCCACTGAGAGACATTGTAATTGAAAGAAGACACAGACTGATGCCAGAAATGTAGAACGTCTTTCCTACCAAAAAAAGTTAACCTACATTGATTTACTGTATGTGCATATCTTGCTATTGCAATAATAAATTGACAAAAGAGCCTTCAAGGATAGCCAAAGAAAATAAACTTCCTATGGAGGTTTCTGTCTGTGAAAGCCCTTTCGGAAATAAAAGTGTGCAATTAAGAAAACAAGGCAGAGCAAAGAACTCAACAGCAAAATATAATCTTAGAGAATCAAAATGTTATTCCACATTCACTGCTCAAAAAAGCTAACCAGTATTGCTTTGTTATTGGGGTTTTTCCCCCTAGTATCACTGTTCTTAACTCTATCTAAACTAAGCACACCATGTAATTAACATTCTGTCTCAGCAAGGGAAAGTTCATCATTTGACCTTTGGTACATTGGGCACATTAGCAGCACACTGTCATCTCCACACTGATGTGGAATAGGCTACAAGTCTGTCAACATGATTTTTTCCTCATAAAAGCAGCAAGGCACACAACACATAATCAGCAAGGAAAGAAATTTAAAAAAGCCAAGGATTCTAACTACATTACTGCATGAAAAATTCCCTCATCATCAGATGCATCAAAAACTCAGAAGTTTAAACCAGAATCTACTGAGTCATTTAGATTTTATTTTCCACCATTTAAGATATTTCCAAACAAAGTTTGGAATTCCTAGGAATGAACACACAGGCTTAACTTCATATCAAATATGTGAATGAAATCTGAAAGCTCCAATCCCTATCCACAATGCAACCTAAAGCAGTTTCATATAGTGTATTATGGCCATACCTTAACTAGGAGTTCCAATTGCTTTGAATTCCTCCTCTTACAATTGAACAACTTAGTATTTCCATTTACTTATAACTATTTTGTTAATTTTATTAATGAATCTCCCCAAGAAATTACAGAAACCTGATGTCTTCTGTTTGCAGTTGGTCAGTTAGTTAACAGATTAAATAAATTTTAATAGGGGGCCTCAAATAACCTAAAACAATGGCAAACTTTTTAAAAGTATTTTCTATTACTTCAAAGAATGTGGAAGATTGCCATTTGTTATTCACCATCACTTACTACTGCATGAGCATTCAGTCATTGTTTATTCCTATAAAATCTCTGCAAAAACATAATATACTCTATATATAGACTCGATATTGCAAAAAGATCACCCTATAAATATTTACACTACCACAGCAAACATGGCAGTGTCATTCACATATTCAAGGAATTCCACTACTGAATTCCATTTAATCTGGGAATTATGTCACAAAACTAGTCTTTCATCATACAGTAATAAATTCAAAGAAAGCCTGAGAGGAAATAAATGTGTTTTAAGAAACATTCACCAGAAATTCTGGTAGCAGGACTATGACAATTGCCTTTTAGAAATGGATGAGCTGCTCTGGCTAAAAGACTTTTCACTGAACTATTGCATAAAAACACAAAAATACAGTGCTCCAGGGGACTGTGAGAGGCCACTGCACATCACTGATCATGGCAGAATCAATTATATTTCATTCATTCCCAAGACACTTTTCCCTTCCCCTTCATGGAGAATTCTAACTGAAACTTCAGAAAGCCACAAACAGTATACATTATTATCTTTGTTTTAGAAAGCATTCCCTGAAGAACCTTTCCTGCTGTCTTTTCAGTCTATTATTTACAGTAACCACAGACTACTACATAATGTTTTTCATTTTGCAATAATCTTTATGCATGTAATTATTACTACACCCCCCCTCAGACTCCTCTCCATCCTACAAATCCTGAAATTATTAAAACTTTCTTCACATCATGCTTTTTTGATAAACCTTTCCTCTCCTTAGGCCCTCTATAAATGTTGTTCAAATATTTTCTGAACAACATTTACAGTCCCCAAACTGAAGAGCAGGTTTTCAAAACAAATTGTATAGCTATTGTCTCCTCACCGAAGGCCAGTAAAATATGGAGTTTATATATGCTATTTTTATTTCATAATTGTGTTTTACCTCTTTGCAAAAGACCTCTGGTTTTTGAGCAGTTCATAAACCAAACAATACAAACCACCAAAATAATTCTATTCTTTTTTGGCAAAAGATAAAACTTTTAAATTATTAAAATTTCTTCCTAAATCAGTGGCTTCTGCTCTTGTATTTGTCTTGCTGATTACTTATGTTTAAATGGGACAGCACAGCGCTCCTACTGAATTTCCTCTTCTCAGACCACTCTTTCTTTGACTGAATAAGAAAATTCTAAATTTTAATCCTCTCCTGAAAAACATTAGCTGTTCCTTCCACACCCTTGTTTCCTTCCAGCAAACCTTAGAAACTCACTCCTTATTCCATGAATCGAGTCTTTAATAAAATCATTAGTTATGATTTATGGAATAAATTCACACTAAGGCAATGAAAGATGGTATATTAATCAATATTTTCTTCATTTTAACCATGAACTATTCTTTGGCATTCTCTGTAACAATTAAAAGTCCAGCAATGGTATTCCTGTTCTAGACTAGATATCACATCTTTTAGCCAATGGAAAAGAAAAAGCATTTAAGTGTTGCTAGTTTTTAGTGTTCTATCAATGGTAGTCATGTGTTTTGTAATCACACTAGAGCACAAGGAAGGCTCCTGTGTTTACACTGCAGCTTCAGGATGTGGGTGATGCTGGGTTACAGGGGAACCAGGACCACTGTAGAATTATGTGGGAGGTGTTGAGGAAGAGAGGGAGAGATTACAAGTTTTTGCTTTAGATAGGAAATTTCCTTTCTTCCTCTTTTCTTTTAATCATTTTATGAGGGGGGACAATTAAAAACTCTGGATATTTCTGCAAGGAGATTTCTGACTCTCTGCCCTTTTGCCATAGATATCCCCATTGAAAATGGAAGGATGAGCCATGCTTAGCAAGCAATAGCTGCACTTACTCAATAAAAATATGTAATTAGGGACCAGTAATTTGGGAAAATTTTCTCATGTGCCCTCTTTTTCTCTGTGCAAGCTGGCAGTACACACTAAAAAATTTCTAGTTTGCTAAACATCTGTCGAAGAAAAGGTATCTAATAAACATTGTGGGTTTGTTTTCTTTTCCTCTCAAAAGGACTGATCTTTCACACTTTTTAAGAGGCACTGGAGGTTGTTTACCAAGAAAGTGCAGGGGATAAGGGTGCTTTCATTTTTATGTCCAAATATTTCATGTGAACTCTGTACTCCTTTCATGCTCTTTATTCTATTAAATTACCTATTAGTGCATCTGTGCCTCAAACAAGCTCAATCTAGTTCTATCTATAGTAGAAAACCTTTGAGATTAGAGCAGAGTGAAGCATGAGCCTTATGCATTAACAGTTCAGACTCTGGCTACACAAACTCATACCTGAAAACAAACATTGTATCATTTACCTGCTACATTCTTGGCAAAAAACCCTCAAAACCACAAAACATCTACCCAGCCTCCCCACCACCATGATCTTTGAGTGTTTTATAAGGGAGATTAACCTACCAGATTGAGGAAAAACGGGCCACAGAGTGCACAGAAATTTAAACTGAGCAGAGAACAATAATCCATGGGCATGTTGAAAGGGTGAGGTCTAAATGAGAATGCTGCATTATTTATAAGCTAATTATGAACATACATATTTTTATCTCTGCACTGTGACCTGGGGCTCAAGCGCCAAAGAGCCTGAAAAGACATGATGGCTCAGAATTGAATTAACTTCAAAAAAGAGCGTTTTCACTGCTTCAGGTCTTTTTCTGAGCTTCAGCAATGCTAAGAAAAGGAACATGAGCAGTGCAAACTTTTCTTCCCAATAAAAGAAAGATTCAGAAGAGATGCTGCCCCTTTAATCCATAAACAACAATAAAAAGTTAATTTGGGCTCAGTGCTTAAAACATAAAGGATGTATGTCTCTTTCTAACAAACAAACTGCAACTGACAGATGGGGTATCTGGATACCTGGATTTTTGAGTCTTCGCCTCTTACAACTCATCATCAAGTTCTAAGCCACAAAATGACACGTGCTTCAAGTCATCTCGTGCCATCTGAGAGGAAGAAACTACTTATTATCTCTTACATAAGTAAGCTTTTACCTTTTCATTTTTTCATCGTGCCCTTGTGTTAGTAATGATGCTCTGCAGTGCTATTCAGTAAGACAAAAAGATTGCTGCATCTAGAGGGTAGAGAGGAACTGGAGAATTTCTCACCTACCAAAGCACAAAAAGAAAAATACAATAATGACTCTTAAGACATGGCCAGAGGCCTGTTTTGTACTGAATCAGCTTCCAATGAGGACTTATATAGACCTAAACACCACATTTAGAATACTACAACACAGTTTTAGTACTCATCAGATTCTTCCCCCCCATACTTCCTTAACACAAGACTTCTGCTTTTGAAATTCAGTGCCATTTCATAAGGAAACTGAAAAACAACTAATTTTGCAAAAGACCTTGTAAAAGGCCATAACACTTGAAACAACACATACATATGATCATAATCCAACCTATACATCTAGCTATTCCAGACTCCATACTTCTTTCCACTATAAACCTGAAGGCCAGCAGCGGGATGAATACGGCAACAGCTATAATAACTTTGTTCTTTGCATATACAGCTGCTATGGGTCACTCCTTCCCCACCCATTTTCAAGAAAGCACACAGAACTGGTTTTTATTGGCCAGTTACCAATTGCAAAATTAAAAACCTGTGTGCCAAGTGGGCACAGCTGCCTCAGTCATCGCTGAGTTATCCCTGGACCTGCTGAACAATAGCTGCCCCACTTAGGCTGAATTGGGATGCATCAGAGTCAATGTAGAAGCATAGTTAAGAAGCCATTTTTCCTAGAGTAAGTTCTTCTTCAATCACTACTTATAAACAATTTATGCAAAATACAGGATACAGTGTAAACAAAAACAAACAGCCAAAAGTGAGAAACACTTCTCCCTGCAGTACAGTCATGCTTCATGAAAAAGCTACTAATTTGAAACACCATATGCCCTCTGTATCTTAGACATACATTTATTAGTATTTATAAATTAAACAACACATATACCCTACAGATGCTTTGAAGCAATAGAGTATGGATAGAATGACAGAAAAAAAGACCCTTCATTTTGCCAATACCTACTTTTCGTTTTAAATAAAGAATGGTTTCTTTTCACTTCTTTTTTTAGGAAACAAAAATTTGATATTTTACATTTAAGTTACAGCAGAGTCAAAAAGACACCTTTTCATGTGAGCTGTTTTCTTCTAAGAAGAAAAGATTGACATTTCTGATGGAAATAAATCCTGAAAAGAACTGATTAGGTTGTGCTAGGATCAGTGAAGTTATGTCTCAAAGTGTCTGCCACCAGATTATAGCAATTGCATAGCTCCCATCAAATTTGACTGAACTTCTTTTCAGAAAAATTATTATTTGTGATTGTTTTTTTCTTTTTAAGTCAAGAGTATTTAGATTGCTCAATCTGTTTCAGCAGGACAAGCCTCAAGCCAAAACTTGTCTCAACATCTCTAAGCCTTTTTTCTTTACATCACAATAGATTTCTTTTCTGAGTAATGCCCAGAAATGCTCTTTGCAATGGCAATAAAAATCACCTAAATTTTATTTTCCATTGTACCAATAGGATGAGTAACAGCAATAATTCAAAGCACCATAGCTTTCTGCTACCTTAATTACAAGAAAATCAGAACAGGAAAAACTCATATAAGAATTCTATCTGAAATTCGACAGTCAGCTTTTAACTCATTGACAACCCTTTGGCAAGCACTTTTTTCTTCAAACAAGTCCTATTTTTCCCCTCTTTCACTGCAGAATTTTCAGAAAGGCCTTTCATCATCTAATCCACATCTTAACAACAGCAGCTGTGATTAACTTTTCCTAAAATATATTCTGTGTCCATCATTATTCTTTACATAAATCACACCCTTCTAAAAAAACAGCCAAGGAGAAGATAGCAGATTTTGTAACTGTCTCCAGAGAGTGTCCAGGGACACTGTTTTCAGCCATGACCATCCCTTTCCTGAATGAACTTGGGCAAGTCATGCAGTGATACTGTACTTTATTTCCCCAATTGGGACTTAAGGCCAAGTAGTGGCTTCCTCTTTCAGACTCTTATATATCTTAAGTAACGGATATGAAAAGACACATACTGTAGAAAGCACCACAAAAAAAGTCTTGTCTTTGTTTTTCTGTCAGCTAGATTTGTAGAGTACTACACCATGTATCATACTCTCATGCCTTCCTCTGCTCAATTCATACACTCTAGTTCCTGATAGAGACTCTTCACATTGCTTAAAACCTAAAAGTTTTAAATATTTAACACGCCTCTGTATTGGTTTTAGTAAAACTAGTGAAATCTAATATATGGGTAAGATCTGTAATAAGAATAATGTTAGCATAACAAGCCCCTTGCACAAAAATGCCTCCAGGTTTTACTTCCTTTTTTTTTTAATGAAAGGAGCAGTGGCTCCCTCTATAGGGGAAACCTTCCCTACAAGAATGCACCAATTAAGCTTCATCTTCCATCTCTATCTTAATCTGAGGGTGTCATTTTGCACCATTGATTTTCAAGCAGAAATCCCCACTGAGCTCAATGAGGATTTCTGTTCAAAAAATCAATGGCACAGTGATGGCTCGGGGTATTTAAACTAACCCTGGACTCTCTTTTAATCTACTTTCTTTCCTGCTTCTTGATCATGGTTACCTTTTATGTCTTTCCTGACTACATTTTAAGAGATTAAATTAACCTGACCCCACACAAGAGTTACTATGCTTACTGTTTTAAAGAAAAACCTTCTTCATAGGCTGGTTTTCCATAAAATGTCATTGTGGCAGACAAAATGCAGCTCAGCAGTGTGGTGGGGGAGAAAGCAGGATGCAGCAGACTCAGTGTGAGTACTAATACACTGGGAAAACTAAGAGTCTATTGAATCCAACCTAGAAATGTGGTTTCTTTCCAACCCTGTGTATTGCTTTTCATTTACTTTGTAGTCAGGGCACATGAGAATTTGTTTGAAGGATGTTTACTGTACTTTCACAAGCTCCCACGTGCAAGGCAGTGGCTTTTACTCAAATATAAAACTTCTGTATGTCTACAGAGACTTTGGGACCACTGGGACACACACACAATTGCTTCTTACAGAAGAAAATTAAAAATTTAATTTTTTAGAGTTTTTGGGTTTTGTATATAAGAAAAAGATTTCTACCTCTTTCAATTAACTTCTTTGAGAAAGAAAACATTCCTATAGCTCCTCCAGCTGCTTCTTGTAATTCTCCTTAACAGCTCCCTAATTTCCTGGGCATGTCAAAGTGGATCCTGTGTCTTATCCTGTGGGTCCAAGGTTTCAAGTAATTTTTATGTGATTCCACTATATCCCCAGTGTACAAACAAGACTGGAAAGACACTGGGTTTTCCCTGGTCTGATATCAGTTCAACTGAAGGCATGCATCAACTGAGGAACCAAACTAGGAACCAGGAGCACATGTTTTCTAGCCACCTTGAAAATTAAGCCCTAAAATATGTTTTAGAAAACACTGCAGCCATGTTTATAGTCCATAAAGAAGATAAACATACAGATTTAAAAGGAGTTTTGATGGATGCTGGAATGAGTCAGAGATGATTTTAAGCAGAGTAATTGCTCTGAGACAGATAGTTCTCATAGTAACAAGGAGGATGAATTACCCTGAACAAAGCCCAAAAAGTCATAACAGTTACCAGTAACCTTCCCGAGGTAGTTTTCCTAAAACCAGTTCCTCTTCTAACAATTGCTGAGACTTAAGGGCTGCAGGGACATACAGGTAGGGAAGGCAAAGCCATTCTTTGCTTTAGAATAACTACTTTCAGAAGCAGAATGAAATACTCATTACAACCTGTGCCTGCTCTGATCCCTTGCAAATCAATGTCAAACTCTACTGATTTCGTTGTGACTGTATTAAGGACACCTCATGATACTTCCAGAGGACAAACTGTGAAAGATCAAGAATCAGCTTATCATAAAACAATGTTTCTTCATATTTGGCTAAGGAGCTTATTGCATGTCTCTCCTTTGGATTATGACAGCTATCTGTGCAAGCATTTGGTAAACTGACTGCTCCCCTATGAGCTATTTTGGGAGCTAAGATGTCTTGAAAAGATTCTATAACCACATATTCTGACACTTCAAAAAACCTGAAGCTGTATAAAGGTGAGAAAACATTTGATCTCTTAAACGTAACACATCTACTTACATAGATCTTCTTTAAACAAAATTGAATTCATATTCAGTTCAAACCACAATTTTCTGTGATTTCCAGAAGGACTCAGCTCAGAGAGCTGTTTTAGCTCAACTGGAGTCATACAAATTCACTGTCACTTGGTGATATATTAGCACCTAGTCAGCAGTAGATACAGTGCTCATACTGCACATAATGCTGCAGGCACTGATGCCTTACCACCTTCAGAATTGAGCACCGATGTTATTACACTTTGTTCTACTATAGACTTTAGGGAAACAATAAGGAGGTCATTACTTTTGAGACTATAAACAGAGCAAGAACAGAAAGCTGAAATCACATGATACACACTTAAAGTCAAGCATCCTACAGCAAATCCGTAATATTGTTCCAAGTTTTATAACTTGGTAGCTTTGAAGTAAAGGTGGAGTTAAGAACAAGTTTTCCTCTCTAAAAAGCTCCAAAATTCAACCAGTCTTCTTCTGACCCATCTGCTTAAAAAAAAAAAGTGACCATATTTCAGTAGGAGTTTCCACATGAGAAGTCCAAAGTAATTGCAGAGCTTAATTTGTCATACTTAAATAATTGCTCAATGACCTAGTAAAATATCTCACTGTCCCACTAAGTATCTCACTGTGCTAGTAAGGCAGTGAGATATTATCCTGATCTTAGACAGAGGGAAAGCAGGACATTAAACAGGATGCTGTAAAAGTGACAAAACTGGAAGAGAATCCTGATCTCCTTGTTAAAGTGGCAGAATTCTCACTGCACAGAGAAACTTCACATTTTTATTAATTTAAATAATAATAATGAATTCTCTCTCATTCTACTTTCTAAATGCCTAATGAAACTGTATTTAAATTCTAACTCTCTGCCTTTTACTAGTATGGTCTTGATATATTGGCATGGCATGCCCTTATTTTTCCTTTGTTTTATGCCCACAAAAGCAGCTACCTCCTAACACAGACAATATTGTTTTCAGAAGACAGTTTTTCTGTTGGTGTTGTAGTGAAACAGATACTGCCAGTTACTGAGCGTTTCTACTATAGATGTGTCAAGATAATAACTTAAAATAGTTCTAAATAGAGAAACTCATGCTGCAGAGCAAATTATAATAATTAAACCAGACAAGCATTCAGAAGAAATAAAACTTCCAAATAAAGCTTGTGACAGTTAGGGTCACAATAGGTGACAGGGATTCTGGGAGAAAGATGCCAGTGTACAAGCAAAGCATCCACTCCTGGGAATGTCTCTGAAAAAAACTGTTTACAAACAGCCAAACAATACCCTGTGAGAAACATCTGCTTTGCCAGCAGCAAGTTATCAGTAGGAAAGATGAGACTGCAAGTAGAATATAATTTCCACACTTTGTGTAAACATATGTATAATAACCACTCACTCATAAATGTCTCTTCCTTTTTCAGTCTTCAGGAAGAAATAGACAAACTGCTTGTCTCCAGCTGACCCAAGCTGGAGTGCAAAAGTCTTCTCTGCAGGCTTCTCTGCAAAACCTTCACATCAGGAAACATACAGCTGTAAGTTAGTTGTTTTCCTTTTTGTTCTTTATCTTGTGGATTGATCTTCTGAGAAAAGGATCACATTCACTATAAGACATCTCAGGTGTTTTCCTGCTGGTAAATACATAGGCCATCATTTCTAAGAAAACCCATGTGATTTTGGGAAGGAACATCTTGTTACAATACAAAAACCACCGTCATAAATAGCAACACTTTCTCAGACCAGTAGGATGGATTTATCCCACCTCCTGTTTAAACTCTACCAGAGAGCCTGAATTTTCACTTTGTACAGTGCCATATAACATGATAGGTGCTAGAGAGCAATTAGTGACAGGTTTTGAGATCAACATATTAACATTTATTTCTACAAATACCCTGTCTCTACAATAACTCAACGATAAAGGTCAAGTTATTCTTCTGTTCTTCCCTGCCTGCCTTTTGAGAGACAGAACTGCAACTTAAAATACAGCTTGTAAGTTCCAAGTTACCTATCACTGTGATCTAAAAAGGTAACACAAGCCTCACTTCTAGCTGCTTTTGAAGGGCTGTAACATACCAGTATGGAGAATCATAGAATCATAGAATAGTTTGGGTTGGAAGGGACCTCAAAGATCATCGAGTTCCACCCCCCCCTGCCATAGGCAGGGACACCTCCCACTAGATCAGGCTGCTGCTGGTGAAGCCATGTTGGTTGCCTCCAATCACCTCTGTGTCACCCTCCATGTGTTTTTGCAACACTTTTAGGAGGATCTGTTCCATGACTTTGCCAGGCACAGAGGTGAGACTGACTGGCCTGTAGTTTCCTGGGTCTTCTTTCTTTCCCTTTTTAAATATGGGGATTATGTTCCCCTTTCTCCAGTCAGTGGGAACTTCACCAGTCTGCCATGACCTTTCAAATATGATGGACAGTGGTTTGGCAACTTCATCTGCCAGTTCTCTAAGGACCTCATCGGGTGGATCTCATCGGGTCCCATAGACTTGTGCACCTCCAAGTTTCTCAGGTGTTCACAAACCTGCTCTTCACACACAGTGGGTGGATCTTGCTTCCCCTGGTATACAGCCACATTTTTCAAGACTTCAGTTGTGGAATCAGAGGCCGTACTAGTGAAGACTGAGGCAAAGAAGTTGCTGAGTACCTCAGCCTTCTCCAAATCCCCTGTGAC
>VZTY01027442.1:260508-285035 GCA_013400935.1 Turnix velox | reverse complement strand
CTTCCTGCTTAATTTACCTCTGAATAATTTCATATTGTTCACATATGTCTGGTTACTTCTTATTTTAAAATAAAGTCTCTTTTAATGGAGCACCATCTTGCAATCTGGCTGATGTGTTAGTCAGCTAAATTGAACATCTCTGAGGCTGACAGAAACACTTTTTCAGGTATATCAACCCACAGCACTGCCTTTTGCAGATCATAACCTACTACCTCTTATATATATATTGGAGACATTTCTCCAATTCATGTCAGTGGAAGTTCTGCATGGAATAGGCAGCTAAGGGAAGCAGGAGGTGCACACTCCAAGTACATGTGGCAAGCATGCCTAACTTTAGCCAAGTCTCTAGTTCTGACTATTTTGACAAAGAGGATCTCTCATTTTTGAGCAAAGAAATTAAAACACTTTCAGAAGATGCCAAAAGGTAAGATTAGATTTAAAATATTTTAAAAGCTGCTTCTTCTGGTGGTTTTTGTGATCTTTTAACTACAAAAGAACATTTGGATTCTAAACTTTAAGGGATTAAAAAAAAATATCCTACTGCATTCCAGATAAATAAAATACTTTGGGCAGCCTAGAATGCATTTAGAATAGAACAGAAATGAAACATCTTTTGCATGCACAATCTCAGAGGGACTGTGTACTTCTTAAATTGGACAGTTTCCTGACAGGAAAGAAAAGAACAAGTTGTGGCTAAAAGAACTAAATGGGGTCCTAGGTCATTTTGTTTTTTCATTGCTTTGCTTGTGAAATTTTCAGGGTTTGAGACAATCTCAAATTCACTAAGAGGATTACCCCACGAGATGAGCTTTCCTGTATGATTTCATTCTTCTCAGCAATACATGCTGACATCGAAGAAAACTCAGATATATCAAGTAGTTGGAAAAAATGGAAGACAAACTTTTCAAAAATATCACAAGAGTTTTGCCCTTGGTTTGACTTGTGCAGAACTCAGCCCACACTCCTTTCACAGTTGCCTAGTGAGTATGGCAGATAATCTAACCAGGATAATCCTTTTAGGTTTCATATTTGCACAATCAGAATTATTTCTTTGCCTTTTTTGCCATAGAAGGTAGCCAGCAACTGTCAGTAAATCCCTGGATTTCTAACTGAGAAATGTTCTTTTGCTCCTTTCTGCAAACTCCATACTGTTCATGGGTGTCAACATGCAAGGGCATTTTGTGATTCAAACAGTAGCATCCAATTGTACCCCTGTAATCAGGTACAGTCACACACGTGCTTCCACCATTCACCCATTTATTCAAGGGCTGAATCATATTTTATGCCCAATGTAGACCCTGCCTTGATGGAAAAGTTGTTTTTCCTGATTTATAGAAAAACGTTTCCATTTTTTTTTTAAATCCATTCAGTTGTTTTGTCATTAGAAGTATCAGTTTCAATAAACATTAATGAGAAGCTCAGATACTTATTTTCAGAGCAGAAGACATTAATAATGTGTCTGCATTCTATTGCAATTATACCAAAAGTTTAATGATGTAAGTCTAATTACTCCCTGGAACACAGAATGCACTACTGAGCTCTCCAGTACTAGAAGACTAATCTGACAATTTAAAGGAAACATTTTTTCCATATTTTAATTATTTAAAAGGCAAGGTCACATTACAGATTTCACAAACAACCCACTGATTCTGTTTAGACTGAACAGTGCTTTCAGTGCCTTTCACTACACCTTCTTACATCAATGTGTCATTGATCAGCTATGAGATTCAATTTTGGCAATATTTTTAATATGGCTTTAGAAGTCCTTCAAGTATCAAGAAAGTATGTCTTTCTAACTTTTATTTTCTTTCATTGTCAAGCAGACATTTAAGTAACATCTCACAACTATGTGGCAGTTGCACTGAACAAGTTTAACAGACACATTTCCTCCAGACTTTTTCCTTTTCCCATGTCAGAATTATCCTAGTATTTGGTCTGGTTTATGCTGCCAGTCTGACTGTGACTGTGGGTTATCAGTTATCATCTGAACGGATGAGACTCAATTAAACAATCAATTGTGTCTGTAAAAGCAACTGTGGTATTCTAGGGACAAATGTCAACCATTCTACTGCTTTAGTAGAAATGTTATAGCATTGGGGCTTTCCTGTTTTTTCTAATCAACTACAGCAACTACAGGAAGGGAACAGAGAATGGCTTAAGGTCAAATCGTGACATTTCTGATGTTGATGGCATTTCTGAAGTAGCTATTCATTCTTCTAGCAGAGTAGAATCTCAGCTGTAAGCCTTTGCTGCTATGGCTGAACTAGAGAACCTACTACAGATCCAGAAGTCTTTGCCTCCCAAACTGCTACAGGTCTCTGGAAGCTATTAGTCAATTGATATAAATCTAGAGCCTTTATATCCCTATAAATTATATAATTATATAAACACTGCTTGGAAAATTGTGTCTAAATATCAAAAGTGTGTCTCTGTCTAGAATAGCTAAAGATTTTAGAATAGCTAAAGACTTTAGTTTCAGTATTTCATATAAATGATAGGGAAGCCTAAAACCTATATATTCCTTAAAAATATATGTGCCTCTGTGTTTTTAAAAATCAGGTAAATCAAATTTGATCCTGCAAGGCCATGTGTAAGATTTGTCCATGCATAGATGTTTCACAGTGACTTTGTTTTACAGTTGTATCTAGTACTAGCCAAAAACCAAGCTAAATGATGGTACGCTGTCACCGTGGTTGGACTGGAAGTGAATTTACCCTCTCATCTTCAATTTTGCAAAGGAAAGCACAAAGAAGTAATTCACCTCCAGCACATTTTCTGATAAGGTGAAGCCTGTTTTAACCACCTGTATCTTGAGAAACTGGGATTCTTAAATTTGGCTGAAAAGCGTAAAAGTATCAACACGTTAGTGGTCTCCTGCTAGTGCTCTGCCTGCAGCTCTCCCAGCAGCAATCCCAGCAGCTCCCCCAGCGTATTCTTAATGCATCACACTAGCTACAGTGTCAGCCTTTCCTTCAGTGCTGGTTTCCTGCCCCACAGACTGCACCATAAGCCTCAGAGAGGGAAGCTTTGAATGTTGGGTGTGCAGCAGCCCCAGGCAAAAAGTATTTCAGCTCTTCTGCTTGGCCTCTAACACCTGGCATCTCCCATCTGGTGAAATTAATTGGCATTAGAAAGCCTTGTACTGCTCTCCAAGGCAAAAACCACCTGCAGAGTGCACTGCCACTAAATTATAATCAAGTCTCCCTAAAATAGAAAGGAAGAGAGTGGGAGAAGAACGGATGGACAGGAAGCCAAAGATTTTTTGAAGCCAAGTTTTGAAACAAAATCAGTTTCAAACAAATTCATCTAAAATAATTTTTTTATATAATTTATTTTATGATACGTTCCATTCAGCTGATGCATATTTCACTTTCAGTTTGAATTTTCAATTTACTTTTGCCAACCCTATATTGCATTTTCCACATTAAAAACTGCAATTCCTTATTCTTCTATCTTACTAAGATGTGCATTTCAAATTAAGAACTAAAAGGCCTTTGAAACAAAGAACTCACATTTGGGTACACAGGGGCAAGGATAACCTCTATGGGAGAAGTTTCTTTCACCCTAGGAATTTATGACATCTCATATAACTATAGGCACTGACAAGAGACCTTAACATGGAGACAGTAATACATGTGAAAAAGAGGAATACTGAATAGAATATTACTGGGACATGGTAGACTGATTATGACAACATTCCACCTGCTATCATCTGAAATACCAACAGAAAGCTCAATACTACTGGCAAGATGGTTTAGTAAAATTTTCTTTAGACTTGCATAGCAAGAATTCACTGGAGATATTTTGAATTAATAATAGAGTAGTATTATATATTAAAATTTGCTAGGAAAAAAAATGTTTGTGAACCATAGCAGGAAAATAAACCATAAAAGGAAATGAGGGTTTCTTTCAGGATGATTATGTACTGAAAATGCTTCCACAAAACTAAAAGTATTATCCTGTTACAAATTAGCCAGGATAGAAAGAAATGCATAATAAATAGAGAAACCATCAAAGTATAGCTCAATGAGAGGATACTGCAGTCTTCATAGACTTGAAAAGGTGATATTATTTACCCCAGATCTGGAAGGAATAAGACAAAAAAATCACATAGATTTCCTGGAAACCTAAAAAACCACCTGGGTCAATGCAAGTTTCAAATAAGGGATTTAGAGCTTAATCCAATGCCTACAGAAGTCCATGGAAATATTTAAAAGGTCTTAGATTGAGCCTTAGCAGGCAGGAAATTGAGGTTAGGGTCTCAGCTTATTTTTCTCATGGCATTTTTATTTGTATCTGAATGCCTTCTATATCTGCTTGCATCTTTCACACAGCCCTATTTTTTACTACTCCTTAAAAATACCTAGTTCTGTCACAGCAAAGAAAATGTAGGAAAACGTGTGCACCAAAGATCAAGTGGTTAGGCTGGGCATGACAACTTGTGAAATTATACTATTTATTGTCAGGACAGACAAAATAGTTCTTATAAAATAGTGAGCCCAAAATCTTCCCCAGAAACTCCAAGTAGTTGAACCTGAAGTGGACTTTTGTCTTTCACTGAGCATCCTGAGTTCTCAGACACACAAAGCTTAGTCAAGCTGAGTAAGAGCCTTTGTCAAGAAAGAGGCAAGTACTTTCATCTAGTCCAGCAATGTAGAACTATCTGGCATCTGTTGATACTTCAGTGTTTTCATTAGTCAGCATTTAGCACTAATTGTGCTGTCTATTTTGCACACCTGCACCAAATGGTTCCATGAAAATAATATAATTAAAAATGGGAGTTGTGAGTATAGTTCTCCATTAACTCTCCATGCTCTATGGTTTTAATTATCTATTTATCTCTAGGCAAGTTCCTTGGCAGTCCTGTAGGATGATCTGCAAAAGAAATGTATACAATTGCTATACAAGGACATCAGGCCCAAAAAAGACCAGCCCACAGGAGATGTCACATATTCAGAGGGTACAACTGGATTGAGCAGGGCTATTGGTAATAAGCTGATAGAGAAATCATCCTTCTCCTGGACCTTACTATCCACTGCAAAACTGAAAAATTTTGTGGAATAAAGCACTGTGAAATTCTGTGAAACAAAGCAATGGAAGATTTCACAAACATGTTTTACAAATCATACAGTCTTCAGTACATCTCAAGCACTATGTTCTACTAGAAAGGACATAAAGTGCCCTCTGTATTGATATTTGGAAGCAAAACAAGACCTGACTTCACGGGAGAGAACCTGAACAACTTGATTCACAAGCACATTACTCCCAATTCATAACTGTGTGACTCTATCACCCTAAAGGGAATTTATGCCAGCATAAAACTGGAGTAACATGCACTAAATCAAACTCAGAATTTAATATTCATGCTGGTTCAGCTCAATTTTATTTAGTGCAGGTGTTCACTTTGTTTTGATGATAGGATCTGGAGGGAGGGGATAGTCTGCTGCTAATACATTTCTACTGCCTGGTGGTCCCCAGTCACAACAACACTGGTCCTATTTCTCTGTACTTCAAGGATTGCAGGGTATCTATTTTCTTTTGTCTATAAACTAAAATACCTGCACTTAACCACATTTTTTATTTCTTTACTACATTTATAATATCTCAAAAGCAGCAGCAAGGAGCAAGGAGCACTAATATAATAATTAAAAGACCACACAGAGGTATCATAAAAACAAAAAGAAAAAATACACAGCAGAAAAGCATGTGACAAGCTCACAGGAGAGAACAAAGACACAACAACAGGCAGCAGCAGCTTTAACTTGACTGCCAGTTTTCTGTGGTGCAATCAAATCCATTGTCTGCAAGCCACAGGTGCACAGCACATGGAACAGACAAAATGCAATGGGGAGTGATGACAGTTAACTTCTGAGCCCACGCTATATTCATCTCAACATTCATTTGTAAATCTGTTGTGCTGAATTTTAGTCTTTAATTTCATTTTATTTTTTTCCTGATTTCAGAGGCACTTCAGCAGCTGAGGAACTGCACCAGAAATGCAGTGTGGGAGAGGATGTGAGAGCTTTAGGAGAAAGAAATCTATCTGGGAGCCTGAAATGTGAAGACACTCTGTGTTTGTCAGCCAGATAAGACAGCAGTCATGACTCTGGTGACAGTGGATATTGTTGGTTCAGCTACAAAGCAACTGCCAAATGAGATGGTCATCAACTCATTTATCAATGGAAGTGTAACAATACAAATAAGGATCATTTTTTGAGGGCAAAAAAAGGCCACATGGGAAAAATCAGATCAGCCATAATAATAAATAGCATTATTATTATGGCTGATTCCACTGTTTACCACAAACCAGGTCAGTATGGATTACACTTGAATGATGGTCTTTTGATCTCAGATGTTTTTCCCATCAATAGGGCACTTTTTGAAATTAGATGCAGACTGACCTCTTATTCTTTGTTTTCATCACTCTCCAATCAGTGGGAGGAAATTAGCCCCCTGGGAACGTTTGATTCACATTGGCTCACTGTGTTATTTCAGCTGTGAAAGATGCTAATGAGCTAATATCAACTTTCCTAGTGGAAAATACACATATGTCACTTTAAATTTTTGGCCAGGAACCAGCATTTCATCATTCTAGGCAAGCTCTATCATTATACTGCAGTAAAAGGAAAAAAACCCAACAAATTAGAGACAAGTTCAATCCACCTAAAGGGCAGAATCTCATGCAGCCTCCTTCTAGTATATAATGCAGATCAGCAGACACATAATTTGCTGTGGAAATTAGCTGTCAGATTATGTTTCCCAGTTGGAGAGAACAGGGCAACATCCCAAGACTTGAGGATAATTAATTTCTCAAAGGAAAAAAACATAATGGTAAGGTTTTGTGTGATCTTGAAAAGCTCACCTGTGACCTACATGGACAACCAAGTGGCCTAATGAAGGGCAAGGGCATAAAGTTCTCACAAAGGTGAGAGCTTCACAATTAGGAGTTTTCAGTTTCAGAGGTGAATCCTTACCTCCTACAAACTGAAAAATCAACTCAACCTTAAACAGCAAGAAAACTTGCAGACTTTTAGAAGAAAAACATCTTCAAGTGGACTGCACAGTTGTGTTTTTTATTCTCAGGAAGAACTGTTGAGGTTTAGGATAATAAAAACCCCTGTCCCCTGTTTTCCCCTACCATATTTTTCACTTTTAGGGAAATTTGAGTCAGTTCTACAGAAAGAATGGTAAAGTCTTTCAACCTTTCCAGAATAAAATACATTATTTAGTTAAGAGGACCCCACATAATTTTCCTAACCTATTAGTTAATAAACTACCAATTTCAGCCTGAATCTCAATAAGCAGTTTTGAGATTTCAGTTACTTCCCCACCCCTCCCCTCATAAGTACTTTGATCTTTCTCAGACAACTTTTTTATTATTCCAGAAGAGATCTGTGACACAACATTACTTGTAAAGTCAACTACTGATGCTTTGCCATTGACTGTTTTGGGACAAAGAAATTTCTAAGTTTACAAGATTTAAAGTTAGGCCTTTCCTTTCTTATTTTTTTATACCAGACAACTACAAACATCACATTTTTGCATCTCATAAAACCCTCTTACAAGACCAAAATACAAGCACGTGATATCAAAAAAAGTACCAATTTCACCACCAGAACAAGACCTAAAACAAACAATAGGGTGTTTTTTCTCCAAGACACAAGAACAAGCCTCTCTATTTCTGCTGCTGAAAAGCAACAACAAAGATTAATTATCTTACTAAATCTGAGCATAAAGTCAAAGTATTGGTATTTTGATCACATCAGAAATTAAAATTTAATCTTTTTTTTTCCCTCCTTTTTCCTTACAGTGCATTTTTTCAAAACTTCATCTTTGGAAAATAAGCCCATAATTCAGCCCTGTCAGTCTTTCTCTAAAAGCAGTGAATGAGCTTTCAGGTGTTACAAATTAGACAGAACAGGAAAAAATTATCACATGTAGCATCATTTGATATACTGAAGTCCAAAAAACTTCAAATTCATATAAACACACTGAAAGTTAAAATACAGAAAATGTACAGATGTCATAACCAAACACTTCTACTTCACTGGTGCAATGTAAATAAAAGCTTTGGGTTTGTTCAGTTTAGGGTTTATGTGTTTGTTGTTTGTTTTAAAATAGATATTCCTTTCTAGACTTCTCTTGTTTATTTGAGCAATGACACAGGTGGCTGAAGATCGGTTTATAACGTTTGGATCCAGATTTATGTAATGCTTGAAAAAATCTGAGGGTGGGATTTTTGTTCAGTCCTTTGGTGCTGACATCTGAACAGCCTGCCTCTCCAGACCTTCATCTTTTGCCTATTTCTAACACTAACCAAGTTATTTTAACACTTAGTTTATTTTTTCCAGGGTCTTACTGCAAAAGAATAATTTATACTTTCCAGACAACCTAACATTAAGACTATGAAAAAAATGAATGAGATTAGCCCGTTTGCCTGAGATCTGAAGCTGCTACATAAGATACTGATTGTCATTAGTGAAAATGCAAATCATTCTTTGCCTTTTTACATCTTTAGTAGCTTCTTAGAACTGTGTCAGTTGACTACACAAGTAACCAATACATCACTTGGCAATCTCAAACCAGCTATGCACAATGCCATATGAATCACTGCTGATCCTTTCCTTTATGGGGGGTGAATGGTCCAAAAAAAAGAGAGAAAAATCTGCAGTGCTACTTGCAAATTGTGTTTCCCTTGTTTCAGTGGATTTTTTTTTATTTTCAGTTCTTGGTTTTCTGTTATTTCTCTTTCTCTGTGCCACCATAAGTGATGTTAAAGGCTGATGGGAAGATTGCTAATAGTTCAAATTTAAATGTGGTTTCTGCTCAGACTTTCAAGAAACCATTCAAAGGGTTGGTCAGGGGTCATGCAGAAACTCCTGTGAACACTTTTTACAAATTATTGTAATTAGAAATACTTGTTGCTTTACCTTAAGTAGTTTCTGAAGAACAACTGGGGAATTTTGAAGCTTCATGTTCCATGGTTATATCTTCCTTTGCTTACAAGCAGTCATCCAAGTGACTGCAGACACTACATAGTTTCAGCATACAACAGACCTGAGCACTGGGAAAGAGCACTGTATTTTTGGCCAACTACTGATGCACAGTGCAACTAGAGCTGCAGTCTGTACAGAACACACTTTAATCACATAAATACAAACACATCCATAATTTTCATTAATTACATATTAAAAACTGAGATGAATTTTTTGGATTACATGTGTCAAAGAAAGAAGCACAAATACAGAACTCCCATTGGCTTTGTCTCATGCTCTCACTGCCAGGACTGTTCCTCTCCATGGAGTTAACACTGAAAGAGATGAATATAGGGAATAATTATCCACACCTCTTTTCTCAGCTCCCAAAAAATCTTTTATTCAGCTGGACCCAAACTTCAATTTATTTGTTTCATTGACAGTGAAGATTTGGTGAGTTTTTGTTCAAAACATATTGGAGAACAGCTGTTCTTTGCTTTATATTTCAGATATGAAATGGAGAATTAAAGAGGAATGCGATTATCTGTCATCAGCAATAGTGTTTTTCAAATTACTCCACACAATCAAAACTAAAGCCTGCTTTTAAATAATAGAAAACAGGCTTGTTTTATCAGAAAATTGATATTTAAATAAGTTTACTTACCTCTTGAGCCTAAGAAGGGGCACAATCATAAACAAAAGATCATATATGTCCTCTAAACCAACGATTACTTGACAATAACTTCTATTTAAGACAACCATTTTTTACTCTGCAAAGCAAATGAGAAATAAAAATTCTCTCTGCTAAAATAACATTGAATATATTCCTTCTCTAGTAGTTATGATTAGAATTGGATAGCCAAACATTTATCTTTTCTTGTTATGTTTTGTCTCCCAATTGCTGAAAATCCATTAAAAAGTATGTATATATTACTTTGCTTTTTGCAATGGAAGTATAAGACACACTTGCACAAGACTTACACAATAAATCTTGACCCATATGAAAACAACATGATCTTAAGCCCTTTATCCTAGTAAGACTTTCTGAGCATTGAATAGCAATTTTAATCTCTCAGACATTAATTTTCCCATTACAAATCTGGATGTAATTAAGAACAATGCATTGCTGCTTATGTGGTGAAGAAAATGTCATGCTGACATGATTGATTACGTTTATTTAAACTGGAAATTACTGACACTTTCCAGTTATACTTCATTCATTTTTTATTACTATTTTATGCATTGAGATAAGCTTTTAATTTCCCCTGTTGTGACCAACTTAGGAAGAGTCTGAGAAGTATCATGTGGAAGAATATCACTTCAGTTTTGTGAGTCTCTAGGCTATTGAAATAGGAGACTATTGAAAATAAAATTAGGTTTAATGCTTCTACTTACTATAATTATAGTAGCCTGAGTAATTTTAGAAACCTAAGTATGAACTGTAACTATAGAACATCTAATATACATCTTACAAGTTACAAATCACATGAAGAACTAGGCTGAAAAGAAGATATAATATATCCTATTTTATTGTATGGTCTTTTGCTACAATAGTAGTAAGCTTATTACTTTATATATAGTTGTCTGTTAGTTGAAATTTGAAAGGTAATTGTCCCCATAGACATTGTTAGAAAACCATAAAACTGAAAGTGCATGGCAAACCCTTTTTAATTTCTTCCTTCTCTTATTAATCAGAGTGTAGTTCAAATTTTCTTCATGCAACATTTGACTCTGTTAAATAAATTGTAAAAATTTACCAAATAGATTGTAGAAATTTACCAGAGACACAACGCACAGAAGACAAACCTAAGAGAAATAAATACCTTTTAAAATCATCTTTCTGCTTTCATAAGTATTAGAGATAGGAATTGTCTATATACAACATTTCTGTGTAAACTTAGGAAACCCTCCTTTAAAATAATCAGTTCAAAGAATGATTAGCAAGATCTTAGTGTGAGTACCAAGGGACCACCTATACAGTCTGTAAAAATGAAACAAAATTTAATGAGAAATCACGGCTTAGGGGTATCTTTCCAGCTTGCTTGGAGAGGCCAGACTAAGCCTGTATAGTTCCAAAACAACAATACCAGTATCCAACCTTTATACACTCTCATTGGCTGTTACATAGCTGCTTAGGGACCTAAAGCAGGGACCTATTTCATCAGAAATGTCTTTCTGAGGCATTATTTTCCTGTCGGTTTGGATCAATGTGCTTGAGTGCTACTACTGGCCAAAAGATGACAGCAGTAATATACAGTACAAGGGCAGGAAGGGAAACTGATTTCTCATTACATCATCGCAACAGCAAAACTTAGACAATTATTACAATCTCAAATTAAGCTGGGTAAGGTGAAATATTGGGTGTATCTAAGATCCAAGAGGAGGAAAGGGTTGACAGAGAGAAGGAGATGATAGGTAACCTTTAAAACTGCAATCCTTCAGATGTGCATTGTTTAGATGCAGGATATCATTCAAAGATCATTCTTTTCCTGCCATACGTCCCAGCATAAACTGCATTCTCCGAGAGGTGAAACAATAAAAAGGTAAAAAGCATGATTTGTTCTCATTAGTGAAATGTATTAGAACCACAGCCAAATAAACACTAGGAAATGTCATTTTCTCACAGTTCTGTTGAGGTCGGCCTGACTCTAACTCATCCTCATATGCATAATACTCCACTCTTGAATTCTAACCTGCATCAAGGAGCCATAAAATCTACTGATATGTATTTTAAATAGGTTGTATTCTTTTCGGATATATTTTGTCATTCATCATGGGTACAGTGTACCTGGCAGTAGGGTGGCCTTATGAGCAGTAAATTGAGTGAAATTAGCATTTCAATCGATGCTATGTGAAGATAACAGCCTGCAATAATCCTATTTAACAGCTGTTAATTGTCTGCTATAAACCACAGTTCAGCAAATTTTGATCACACAGCTGAAATATCTCCCCTAATACGAGGGAAAATATACCAATGGATGCACAGCAATAGGTGTTCAGAGATGCAGATCTTGAATTTATCATAAATGCAGATTTAATGTAAATACTGTATATCCTAACTACAAGTAAATCATAAAACACTGGATAAAAATATTGCCAAAGATTGTAGAGAAATATATATAATTTTTTCAATTATTTAAAAGGAAACATAGGGCATTCTTCAAAGTTACAGTCATGTTTTAAGAAAATGTTTGTGTTTCTGTGTGCTGCCTGCAACCATGTGGCCAAAGACATTAGCAGTGTATATAGCAATGACAATATTTCCTAGCACAGGGAGAATTCCAGGGTAATGCCAGGCCATAGTTCATGCTGCAAGACAAAAATATACAACCCCATTGATTGGAAAAAAGGAAAAATAATCAGAGAGCAAGCATTAACATAATCTTGGCAATTAATGTTTTCATAATTCAACATAATAAGCAAGACATTCCTTTGTCACACATGTGAGACAGGAAACCCTGGCTGTCTGTAGGAAATGCTGTAGAAATAGATAACAAAATATCTATACCTAATTAGTCTTTTTCTAAGAAAAAGGAGACATAAAAACTCCATCTTCCAGATTCACATCTTCTATCCTGTAACTCATCTGAAAAGCAACTAGAATTATCGCAGTGTCTTGTGGAGATAAGAGGACTTTCTCCAATGCTTTGTGGTAATAATGATTTTACAGGACTGATGGTTGGTTTCCAAAAAAGATTGGATTCTGAGGCATATATCAATTTTTTCTCCGCAAAAAGCCTATGACATCTGTGCTTGCAAGGCTGAAGATTGTCCTTCACATCTTCTTTAGTTTAGAGGCAAAAATTACAACTGTGATTTTGATTAACTAATCAACACTCAAATAATTGATGAGGTATATTTTACATGATAGTCTTCCCAGGAATTTGGACTTTTATATGGTTTTCAATTCACAACAGATAAGCTTCTCAAGATCTTTATACTTTTGCCAGAAGAATATAGCACAGAATCGACTTATCCAGATCGCTCCCATATTCTTGTGGAAGCTTCCTTATCTCCTGGAATTGTCCTTAAAACCTAGGGCAGTTTGAACACAAGCTCTGCTTCTCCCACTTTCTTCTCAAGTATTTTACATCCTCTTGGTGAATGCTCTCAACCCATAAGTCTGGCTATTCCTTTTCTTTTAATTTTTCTAACAAAAGTTGATGCTGTTTTCTTTCAGATAGTTAATCTCCAACCCTGACCACAATGTAATGACTTCTCAAAGACTGATTGACCAGACTGCAAGATTATGTCTTTAGTCAAAAAGTTTTTTGAGTCACTATCTTTAAACCCTGCCCAACAAGGAGGGAGAGAAAGACTGCTGATTGAGGCAAATATCCAGTACATGGAGGTTTCTCTATGCCTTTTCTTTTTGTGAGCAAAGGCAGATTTCCTGTAGATGGGTTGAAGCTAAATGTTAACTCTTAATTAAGTACAGACCATTCCAGATGCAGTATCATAGAGGACTGCTGTCAGTCCAAAAATCAGCTAGGAAAAAAAATTATCTCACAGAGCTTATTTGACACAGTAAGCAGCCATACAAACAAATACCATCAATAGCTCAAAGGAAGTGGGCAGTAATCTGCAGCCAGAGATTGTGCCAGTGGAGAGGACAGGACAGGATTTCCTGTCTCACTGGCAACTGTCTTAAACTGACTAATGCAGGATCAGAGAGGAGAGCAGCAAGGCAAGTGGCTAATGTAAAAACATGACATTGTGCCCCCACATTTATCACTATGATACATGAACAATCAGAGACTCGACCATAAGATTTTTCTAGGCAAGGAAAATACACTGAATTATGCAAAAGAAAGAACAGTAGTAAAGCTACAAAGTCAAGTATCCAGACATAAAGAGAAAACATTTTTCTTTGGAAGAGAAAAAGCTAAGAACTTAAACTGTTTTGCTTCTTGGTTAGGTTCATGTCTAAGCTTTCTGCATCTAGTTCAAATCTCATATATTTTTCTCACAATTTGCAATGCACAATATATTTTGCATGAGGACAGATAATACATTTTCTATAAATGGTTGTCTTGCAAGTACAATGTGAATTCTATTGTTTGGGTAATTTTGACATCAGGAATCAATAAGGCTTTTCTGAAGGTGATTTGTGTATCTGCCTTTCCTCTACGTGAGATTAAATTCTTCCAGGAGGAGGCAGTACTGATACACACAAAGTCTACTAAGGAGTAGTGCCGAGACCCAGAATCAACAGGCAGCTGTTTTACCATCCTCTAGGGGATTGGGGCAGACCCATTAAATCGGGGAATGAATACAGAAAACTATTTCAGCTCGCTGATGCATGTAGTAGATTGCCTGAGTATGTTAATTACTGCCTTTGGCAGAATATATTTCCTGAAATGTTAACACAGAATCTGGAAATAAAATGTCTCCTGGCATCACAGAAGCACTTTCAGATACCAAACTCAGATGTGAAGCATTAGGACAACTTGCAGGAAAAAAGCCCAGACAGTATCATACCCACCAAATACTAAAAATTCTCTATAAACTGGAAAAATTTCCACTACCATCTAATCACATTACATTACAGGAGAGACATTCTGTACCATCAGTGACAGTGTTTAGGTGCAAAAGCAGAACTTCATTCCATGACAACATTGTTAGACCCTGGAGGCACACTTCCCTCACCTCATCTTTTGCCATTGAAGTCCATTAAATTTCAGCCACTTGAACAAGCACAGAGCTCCTGAGGCTTCTCAGTACTAAGCTGTTTATTGTTTATCCTGATAAGAACAGGATGCATAGGTTAGTTTGCCCATCATCCAGCTTTCCTGTAGGGCCAAATGCATTAGGCAGGCAGGCCTTTTGCAAACCAACTTTCATTGTTTCAGTCTCCATAGAAGAAAGGTTCCTTTCTTCTGATGCTGGAAACAAAGATCTCTCATCTCTCAGAGAATTAGGGTAAGAAGATATTTATTGGACCGCAAAGAAAAGTGTAGACTTTTGGGGAGTTCAATTATGTGGCAGATCAGCACAGATCTGATTCCAGAGATTATTATTCAGAGACCATCAAATAGCTCATTAGAAAAGACTAGAAGATATAAACCTCAAAACATTTTATAGGGAAAACTTTAATGATAAGTTACAATAAACTAAATGCCAATGAGCCACTTGCATATAAAAAATACAATCTCTTTTTTCTAATTATTCATTAATATCAGCTCATATATAATTTTAAGAGACAATATACGGGTATCACAAAAAGGACAGCATGCATGATTCTCATTTCAATTTTACTGTTTTAACAGTAAACTGATACTATTAATCTCATAAAACAGATCTAATTCCTATTTCTCCGTAATGCCTTCTAATTTACAGCAACTCAGTAAGATCATAATCATGGCAATTTTGCTTGTATAAAAAAGGACTTAAGGAACAGGAAATAAGCTCCTACAGCAGCTAAAAAATTAACCTGTATCAGAGTTAAGATGGCTTAAGAAATCTATGCAGTCCTGTAAACTAGGGAAGAACATAACCTCATGGTCACAGTGGTAGAGGGCACAGAGATCCTGTTAGAGTCCTCAATACTAGCTAGTAGTTTGCTTGTAATAGGGAGCATGAAGAGAAAAATCCAGAACAGAATTTCGGATGTTGACTTAATCATTGCAGAGAACCAGTAAAATAGCCCACTGAAACACCATTATGCTGCATGTCTAAAAAATCGAATAGATAGTCTTCTAATCAGAAGCACTATTTAAGAGGTAACATTTAGAGATTAATTCTACTTGGGAACACTAGTTGGTACTATAACCAAGGAAATACTTCATAAAGATTCTCTTCTTCCACCTCTGTTTTCACTCACAGTTGCATTTGTGCCCAAAATGTTCAAATACTTGTAAGTACTTGCTGTAAAGCAATAACAATAAATGCAGAAAATAATTAACCTGTTTAACTTGATATTACATCATGGCATAAAGTCAATTGACCACAGAAATGTTACCTAAAATTTCCCAAACAACACTGGTCTTGGAAACATTATCAAGACAAATTCTGGCAGCAACAGAGATTATCATACCAGTATCATCATGCAAAGTTACTTGGGAACATGTTTTCATCACGTAACTCAGTCAGATTCCTCTGATGAAAAAACCTGTTTAAAATGTCACAAACTCGCTCTCCTGGACATTCAGTAAAATAATGGGTGGATTTCTTCAGCTTCTGCCAAGATGAAAGAAAAATGGGGTAGTTAAGGTCATCTGTAAGGAAACACTGACTGTTCTAGCTGCAGACTAAACTCTTTTAACCTCTCATTTTTTTCCCAGCAAGTGCCAAGCACTTATCTGAAAATACACTATGCTGTTTGCAGAGGTTAACTCCTCCATCTTTGGTCACTAAATATTTGTTAATTATAACTACTATATCCTTAGTGGAAATTGCAAAGTGCATGCAGCTCAGACATTTTTTTTTTTCAGATTTATTTAAATAAAAAACTTACTGTTTTAAAGAGGAAATCTGATCAATGCAGATATTTCCTCTAAAACATCCATGCAATTTTTATCAAAGCAAAGTACTTTAAACATTTGAGTTGCAGTTGGTAGTCATGTCAGATCAGTCAGAATAAATCCAGATTTAAATGAGAATTAAGATTTAGGTCTAAGGTTTGATTTCACATTTGGCAGAAGTAAAATTAATTACAAAATAAAGCAGTAGTAATGTCCTGATCAAACTTTTCATCCAGGATGTTTACCTTGAGGACACTGATGCTTTACCAAATCACTATTAGCAAATATGGGGAAGTTTCTACCTCCACATTATTTCCATGTATGTAGAGGTTTCCGATTCTGAGGTTGTAGTCAGAGTATAGGCTTTGGAGATGCAGTATGTAATAGTGCATATAATTGTTCTCATGTGAAATCATACTTATTTTGCCTAGTTTGTTAACTGAATTTAAAACTCTAATTGTATATACATAATCATTAAACTGATCAGTATTTTTTAAAAAGTTACCTAATTAATCTTCCTAAGGAAAATACATATTAAAGCAAATGTACATAATTTCCACAGAATCTGAATTATTTACAACCGATTATCCTGCTAAAGAATAATACTCATATCCTCAGTCCATTTGCCATCCCTCAGGAGCACTCTATTAAGTGGAACAAACAATATGCAAAAGCATTCTGATTCCTTTCCTCTGTTAAATTAGACAGGTTTCATAAATGTCTCTATCACAGTCAGAAGGGAACACAGAAATTGCTTCTCACTACTACAGCAGACATGTCTTCAGAATCTCATGGTAGATTTTGTGCTAAAACTTCCATGTTGTTAATGCTAATGTATAGACCTCTAGCATCTGTAGCATCTGCACATGCCTTTCACTCACGGCTAAACTTGGTTCACACTTACCTATTACCTAATTGGTATCTGGGAGACTTCTGATAACCAAGTCAATTTCAATTGTAGCTCTTTCAATAGGTGAAATCAACCTTGCAGATCAAACCCAGCTTGAATTTTGAAGCATGGTACTAAGTGTTAGCAACTATAACCTAAAAAGCACAGCTTGGAACTACTGGTGGTTAATCTTCAAGAGATGACTGAGTAAAAGCTAAGGATGACTCCTTCCTAATATGTCTGCACGGTCCAAGATACCTGTAAATTCTAGCTACAAAATAGTCTACAGAAAAACAAATTAAGGATTAAGAAATGTCTAAGAAACATTTTCCTTTTTAGAGAACCACAGACACTTATCTTGCAGGATCTGTACAAGCCACAGAAGTACAGTTGTTTTGCTTTAATCAAAGACATAAATATAGCTTAAAATGCCCAACTCAAATGGAAGCAATACCAGATTTTCTGGATATTTTGTGTTGTTTTCAAGACAGAAATCTCCCAGGGAATTTTTTTCTATCTTTATGTTGAGAGAAAGGAGAGGGGGAAAGGAGAGGACTTGCAGAGTACCAACTGTGAGGTCTAACACTGCATTCAGATGAAAGCCCAAATGATTATCAAAACTTCCTTGAAATATTTATTTTCATTTCATTTGTGGTTACTTATTTCATCTCATTTCTTTAAAAATTTGGAAATCAGTAATCATACCAATGCTGCTGAATCTTGAGTGTAAGGAAATAGTCTGAAACGTTTCCCATATCAGGACTAACTCATTTATTTTCTTATTTAAGAGAGCATTGCTCTGCATGCAAATGAGCTGATGCTTACAGCAGCGTTTCAATGATAGAATATCAGCATATGTTATGAATACTGATGAAATTCATATTCTCATATAATGTAGCACTGTTTTTTTTTAATTCCATTGTTAGATGCCTTCCAATGCTAGCACAGGAACCTCTATGTACCTTTTCTAACATTCATTACAGTCTGTCTCTCTCTTCCTTAATGCTTACAGTTGTATTCAGCTCTTGTTCTGAAATGGAATCCCAATATTGTCAGGCTCACTTTAAAGGGCATTTTAATAATACCCAGGTTGTGTATAGAACTGTTAAAGGTAAAAACAAGGTAAATGAGATTTTTTATAAGATTATCGTATTTTCAAAGACTCTCAAAGGATTGGGATGCAGGATTGCCCTTACTTATAATGCAAATCGATCAGCTAAACTTCTTCCATGAGACTGAAAACTTTAGACTAATATACTAAAGTAAGAATGTTTAATTAAAGTTGACCTACTACAATATCTGGCCTTTGGTCTTTTGTATCTCAGCATATTAAGAAATTTCCAAACCTTGTCTCATCAATGCATCATAAGATGTGCTTTCTTCACAATTCATGAGACATGACAAAGCTGAGTTCAAAAATCAATGGCACTCAGTTAGGAATCGTGTAACATTTCTGGGTTTTCTTCCAGACTATAACGATAACCATGCATATTACTTTCTATTTTATTTAATAAATTAATAAATAAATAAATTTAATAAATAAATAAATGTAATTAATAAATAAATGATTTATTTTATTTAATAAGGACATTATNACTATAACAATACCCATGCATATTACTTTCTATTTTATTTAATAAATTAATAAATAAATAAATTTAATAAATAAATAAATGTAATAAATTAATAAATAAATAATTTATTTTATTTAATAAGGACATTATAACAGATTTAGCAATATTTTAGTTTCTGTATGTAATATGACAGCCATCTGCATCTATCTGCACTGACTCTAAAATCATAAGCTTTAAAACAATCTGCTACGGTTAAAGCTCATTATGAAAACCTGAAGCTGGCCTGATTTAAAAATAAGCAAGAAAACCTTATTCATGTGACTCTACATTTTACACCTTTGGTTTTAAATAAAAGCACAATATCTTAAGAATCTCAGTAAAACTTCAGGTATCAGCTGCTGTGGATAAGTAATAAATCACAAAGGGTCTATACTGTTCTTGATCACCTATTGACTTCCCGACTCTTAATTCTGAACAACAAAAGCCATTTAAACTTTGGGGCTCTGATATATCATGCATGCATCACCTCCACTTCTCTTCATATCAATATGGAAAGAAGGTCTCTGAAAGATTAAGCTTCATGCAGAAAGGTAAGAAAAATAAGGCACACATCTCAATTAGGTCACTTCCTCTGATTACAGGAAGTTTCTTGACATTGAAGACCAGAACACCACTTGCTGCTGGATTCCAGGAAGGTACATACAGTAAATCCCCTTTAGACTAACTGCAAAAGCAGAACCTTAAGCAAAATACTAAAATCTTTAGTATATCTTGAGTCCTAGTTAGCAAGGCATCAATTTTTTTCCCCATGTCCCTCAGCACCTTCTGAAAAACAATCCCACAAATGTTATTACATCCTCATGAGTAAAAATTCACCTCTCATATCAATTCTAGCTACCTGCTTAGCCTGCTTTTTGGGAGACCATAAATTTGAGTTCAATGTTTGCCAAAATGTACGACACCATCCCTGAAAGCTCAAGAACTTGGAATATACTTTCCTCCTCTGCAAAGATTCCCTATTAGAAAGTACAATCAAGTCAGCATTTCACACAGGGTAACTGAGCATTGCAGCTGTAACTGGATCCCCAGAAAGTGAATGAGAATACTTTGAGGCTCAGACAAAAGCTCCTGAAGTCACTCCTTTTTGTTTCTATGTTGTGTGAAGTAAGATCTTCTCTCCATGCATAGCTTAAGGTCAGGGCGAAAGAAATGAGATAAAACTGAAACCTCAAGCATTTTCCAGTCTGGTTCCTTTATCTGAAAAAGAGCTGCAAGAACTGCAGCCAAGTCACAGTGTTAGCACTGAGCAGCTTTCCCAAATACAAAAAACTTACATTTTTCTATTTTTAAAATGTTTTAATCTTATTTTTTATAATTTATCTTTTCACGAGAAACGGCAACCTCAAAAGCACACACAAAAAGAATTATCCCAGCCTTTCAGTAGCCAGATAACGCTCTTCTCACCTCTACATATATTGACAGAATACAGAAATTTCCCATAAAACCAGGCAGATGTAAGGATATTAAATGCTAGACTTACTCTTCCCTTCTACCCACACAAAACCTCTCTTTTTCCTTTTAACTATTAGTTATTCCTATTATGACCTTTTATTAAATAAATGTTCTTGAGATGATGTGGGTTTGTTATTTTTTTTATTCTATATCCACATGGACAGTTATAGGAAGAATATTTTCATGAGCTCTCAGTAGGACATCTGGGCGCTTTAAAAATAAAAGTGCTGTGGCTATGAGAAAGTTCAAATTATGTTTGGCTTTTTAGATTTTTTTTTAATTTTATTAGTATCATCTCTAGTTTTATCTCTGGGCTGAAAGCTATTCCTATGGTGCATATGCAAAGCCTCATCAATTTTGACAGTATGGCAATGCAAATATTCTCCCTTCAAGTATCTTAATGAATAATTAATATTGTGCTTAGAAATCTAGCTGAAAGCACCAATCAGAGGGTCCAAATAAATTGGGTTGGTATTGAAGAAATTGTTCCCCATGCTCATCAAAAAGATTACTGTGCCTTTTAGAGAATAGCTTTAACAATATGAAATAAAGCTCTCTTGAAATAACCTGCTGATATCTGCATGTATAATCAGACCAGCTATAACTTTCCTGTCATCGTGCTGGCTGGTTTTGAAAGACATCTTCTGGAAAGGTATTGTTTTGTAATGACAGAAATCAAACTGATTTGGGGAAAGTAACAATCTCTTTTTGTCTTACTTTTCCTTCATCTTTGAAATAGATACATCCCACATGTCAGTTTGAAATCACAAACAGGTAACAAAAGTCATTATTTTGCTGCAGGAAGGACAGAAGGTATCTTGCCAGAAGTTGTCTTAAATCAAAATAATTTTATTTTTACTTGAAAAATATTAGAGCTCTCTGAGTTCAGACCCTTCAACAATTTGGGTTTCAGTGTAGCTCATGAATGATGCACTTTATACAACAGATGCACGTTGGGCATACTGATCCTGTGCATAGCGTTTCCATGCTGAACACATCTCTGACTGAGAAAAAGGAGGCATTAAGGGGACATAACTGTGACTAAAAGACACAGAAGGCATTTTTTTATTTCCCTGGCAATAATTACCAGACATAATTACCAGTAGTAAGACATAAATCTCTCTCCTACCAAAAGATAGTGGAATCTTTAAATGATCTCTTATTTCTAACACCATATTACAAACAAGTCTACGTCATTTCAGATAAACTGTGGCATTCTCTCTCTGTAGCAGTTTTTTCTAAATTGATGCATGCAAACAAGTGTGGAACATTTCAAAATCAAAAAAGAGCATAGCTCCTCATCCAATTAAAGAGAGGGGGTTTTTATTCTTGTGAAAGGTGAACAGAAAAAAAAAGTCAGGTTTTACACCATCCCCTAAAATGAGAAAGGTCAGGAGCCTGAAAAGAGCTCAGTACATCACCTCGCACAGCATACAGCACATATGTATATAAAGTGAGGGGTGACAGAATATACACTCTCACCCCTCAAAAACTTGTTATTTTCTGCTCACTTTGCACTACCATATCGTTGGATCCAGTAAACTTCACATTCAGATCCATGCATTTGTTTTCCGAGTTTCTAGTTTAGGATAGGCTCTCTATTTAGAAGACATGTTAAAATAATGTAAGTTTGAGAGCAACTGGTAGCATACAAACTGGGTCCTTTTCTGTGAAACGCTAAAATGATTTAAGAATATAGAGCTGGAATTCATTTATTCAGAAGAACATCTGCATCTTAGAATCTATTCCAAAGCCATAAAGGTCTTANTCCATGCATTTGTTTTCCGAGTTTCTAGTTTAGGATAGGCTCTCTATTTAGAAGACATGTTAAAATAATGTAAGTTTGAGAGCAACTGGTAGCATACAAACTGGGTCCTTTTCTGTGAAACGCTAAAATGATTTAAGAATATAGAGCTGGAATTCATTTATTAAGAACATCTGCATCTTAGAATCTATTCCAAAGCCATAAAGGTCTTAGCCCATTGACTAAACACAGAAAGTTGGCAGAGCACTGGACAAAAATTACTAAAGTGGCACTGGGGTAAAACCTATCTTGCATCAAGGTCACGTATTCATCACAAGCATAACTAATTGGGCTTTCCTATCAGCTGAAGCAAATTACATTTTAGCTGTCTCTTTGCCCAACACTGTCAACTCAGGCATCAATTTTTTTTTTTTAATTGCATTTCTAATGAGTAAAAAAAAATTAGTTCCTTTCATCCAACTTGGTTTGTTTTTCTATACATCCCACAAGACAAAGTGTGACCAGTGATGGATGGCCATTTGATACTGCCTGTGTTTAATGCACTGTCTCACAATTACACAAACATCTGTGCTTGAAAACCTTACTTTTCTATTGTGGGAAAGCATTTCCATACCAAAATGAAAAACTGAGCTGGCTTATGAGAGGTAGTTGCTTTGTTTCTATGCATACAGGACAATGAACAATCCTTAGAGAGGTTTTAAGACTAAGTAAATGATAATTCAGTTTCTCTTCCTACCTAATTTTTGACCATTCTAAAATTATGTCTTATAGTTCATTAAAAAAGGAGCCCAAATTTTAAGGATACTATTAGAACACCTAAGACAACACACAAAATAATTATTAAATTATATGCAAGAATTTAAAGACAGTAGATACCACTGCAATTACCAAAGTTCTCAAGAATGTTTAGAAACCCATTTGGTCTCAAATCAATACTCTCAAAGTAGTTAGAAGGGAAGATGTGTTCACCTAAAATAATTAAAAACACAACCTATCTTACTGAAAATCACAATGAAACAACGAACTGTAGCTAATGTATAAATTGGCTAAACTTTCGTTTAGCAATGCTGGAAAACTAAAAGCAGGTTTACCTTTGCCCATCAGCAAGTCTTTGCCAATATGCTCTATCCATAAATTCAGATTTTAAGAAAACAAAAGTTAGAATTTAGCCTAAATACATGTCAAGGCTCAAGAGGTGCAATCTCCCATTATGTTAAAAGCATTTTAAAAAACAAACTGGAGCACGAAGAAAATTTGTTGGCCTAGATTTAAAGATAACTACAACTAACTTCAATGGGAGGGGTACTGTTAAGAATTAACTGAAAAGTTGTGAAAATAAATGCAAATAAGGGAATAAAGCCTTGATTTTAACTCCTTTCAATGTTTACTGCTATGTTTAGAATTCACTGAATCATTCTGGCACTTTCTAGTCCTAACAGAACTTCAGATTCAATTCCTCTTTGTCAATTTAACTTATAAAATGTAAAGCATCTTTGATTTATGTATCCTCATCCATAATCATCACTAGAAAATGTAAATACTCTGTTGATGGCTATGTTGATGATCAAATGAGACACTAAAAAATGACATCCTCTTGTCACTGCCAAACCAATACATCTGAGCAAGAGCAGCAAATAAATTTTTTTCACCGCAATGGAGGGTGACAAGTAAAAAAAAAAACAAAGAGGAGCAAAAGTGTACAGGCATTGATTTTATTAAATATCTCAACTGCTGAATGAATTGAAGCTAAAATCTTCATGACTGAGAAACAATGTCAAAAAGATTAGTATAAGACCAAAATGCTACACTGATGTAAGATTAAATTACACCAATATAAGAATGAATTACCATACCAGGTTCAAAGACAAAAATGTACCCATTCCATATAGAAGAGATGGTAGTGGAACTCCTCTGTGACTCTGGGGTTCTTTACCAAAGGGACGTCCATATGTATCTCATGGAGTTTTTTGTGGAAAAGCAGGACTTATTGCCCTTAAGCAGATCAACACTCCATCCTAACCTGGTATCACCTGCAGTCTTACTGAGGATACATTCAGTCCCTCAGACAGATTGTTGATACAGATAAACCCTGATGGGGTATGTAAAGAGTTCCAGACTAGACAATATATTGCTTCATTGAAATGTCTCTACCTGCACACACTAAAGTCTGAATATGAAAGATCCTAATTTTGAATGATGTTCATCATTAAACTGAACTTCCACAGGATGTGCAGCATCTTCTGGAAGAACAGCTTAACAAGATGGTGATATTATAGATTTCTGTGCAGTGGAACTAAGGTTATTTTGCATTACATTTATTTTTTAATGTGTTTTGCTCCTTTGCTTCCT
>VZTY01027442.1:247107-258988 GCA_013400935.1 Turnix velox | reverse complement strand
CCCTTAAGCAGATCAACACTCCATCCTAACCTGGTATCACCTGCAGTCTTACTGAGGATACATTCAGTCCCTCAGACAGATTGTTGATACAGATAAACCCTGATGGGGTATGTAAAGAGTTCCAGACTAGACAATATATTGCTTCATTGAAATGTCTCTACCTGCACACACTAAATGCAAGTGTGAAACAGTCTGAATATGAGAGATCCTAATTTTGAATGATGTTCATCATTATACTGAACTTCCACAGGATGTGCAGCATCTTCTGGAAGAACAGCTTAACAAGATGGTGATATTATAGATTTCTGTGCAGTGGAACTAAGGTTATTTTGCATTACATTTATTTTTTAATGTGTTTTGCTCCTTTGCTTCCTCTGCAGACATAGATCTCATCTCATTCCATTTATTTTCTGTAAAGGGTTCATTATGCTCTGCTTAATAACTTAGAGGATCTAGCAATTTTAGTAGGAAGTATTTTTAATTCTTAAGCATAGCAGGAATGAATTAAAATGTATTCCTTAAAAAAAGTTAAAATGCAAAGCAATGATATGTTCTTCAATTGTTTTTTTCCTTCCTCTTTCCCATTGTATCTTTTCTCTCCACACAACACAAAGGAAAAGGCAGAAGCCACAGAGTCACAGCTGGATTTCCACTAGCCATGTTTACTAGCTAGGTACATGCCTAGCTTCATGTGCCGCTGCTGCTCTGGGTGGTTTCTGGTGGCTACTGAAACAGCACAACTCCTAAACAATTTAAAAGGACCTCAAATTATTTTAGCACTCAATTTCCATTCATTCAATAATTTAAAATGCCACAACATTTCAAATCACTGGAGTCATAACTGGTCTTATCACACTACAAAACACATACAGAAAATTACTCCAGTCTACCACAGAGGCATGACAGTTCCCAATGACACATGGTTATTTTCCACAGGTCCAAGAAGATAATTCTTCAGTTTATGCAATTAACTTGATTTTAAAGGACTAATATATATAGCTAATATTTAGAAGAAATACAAATGCTGACGAATTTTGTCAAAGACCACTCCAATATTCAGAAAGAAAAAGGCAAACATGGTATCTTACAAGGCAAGAGAAAAATTAACTGGCTAAAAGTAGAAAAAAACCCGACATAGTGTTATTTGTAGTGTTAATTCTAGAGGATTTTTTAATATTTTCATTCCTTTGT
Organism: Turnix velox; assembly: GCA_013400935.1. Classification (NCBI taxonomy): domain Eukaryota; kingdom Metazoa; phylum Chordata; class Aves; order Charadriiformes; family Turnicidae; genus Turnix; species Turnix velox. The sequence continues at coordinate 257,797 of VZTY01027442.1, read as the reverse complement.
GTATATAGAAAAAAGTTTCTTACTTCTTGCAAAGTTTTTACCCAATCTTTTAATGCTCTTTCAAGTATTTTTAATGAAAAATGGATATCACCTGTAATTGTTCAAGCTAAGGACACCTTCTGCATCTAAACATATTTCAGTCCAATGCCTTCAGAAATACAGTGGAAGAGACAGAGATTTGTAAGATTTTAATCCTTTCTAAGGTTAATTCCATTTGATTAGTACCATCCATTGTCTTGTCTAATGTAGTTTACTGCACTATATTTGGAAGGTTTTCCCTTCTACCATGTTTTATGGGGTTTCCCTAAAGCTGTTTCAAGTTACTCATAATCACATTTTTACTACACCTCCTTTTCAGGTGAAAAGAACAGACATATGAGCAAGAAAACATTCAGAGCTTTACCTTTTTGGAAACTGCATGAGATGCCCACAAAAGTTACACATACTGCAAAAGACAATGGCATTTTAAAAACTCCCTTGTACCTTCATACGCTTTTTCTCCAACCTTAGATTTTATTTCTACCAGCTGTTGCCCTAGTGGTATTGCAGGTGGCTATATGGGCAGATGGACTGAAAGTTCATACTATAAACATGCAGCAAAGGAGAGCCCACAGTTTCGCACTGCTCCAGTTACCAGGATCTGCAGAGATGTCAAAGACATGTTATTCCCCATTTGGCAATATGCTCTGATTGCTAATTAATGCAAACAGCTTGTTGTGTACACTAATACACAATTGCTTCTCAGTGACCAAATGGCTTACAACAATTTCAACAAGCAGCTCAGGAGCCAAAAGCATTCTATAAATAAGATGCTGACACTAAGCTTGTCTACTTTTATTTAAAGATGTAATGTTATAGCCATCTGGAAAACAGTTTATTTAATAACATTCAGCAACATGGGACTTGCCACCTGCTAACTGGCAAGTTATCAGCAAAACAGGTAGCCAAAGTCATGAATGGATCCAGCATTAAGGGCTAGGGAAGAAGAAAGAAGCAGTGACTGACTTAAAATGGCTTCTTCCTTTGGGTCACTCTTTTTTGAAAAGAAGTGCAACATCCACAGAAAGTTATCATGGAATAAATCCAAGCACTTCAAAGGCATTAACTCTCTCAATGAGAAGCAGACTCTTCTTTCTCAAATGAAGCTGAAGAGTCTTTGGTTGGAGTTCCCAAAATGAAGGCGTGACAAAAGCATAGATTTTGGAATTATTGCAAGCTCTGCAGACCTACCATGATACCAATAAGTGACAACATGGATGGCTCTTCCCCCAGCACACATCAATCTGAAGACAATCAAGTCAGCCTTACAATTTAGGGCAACTCCGTGAGGTGGCATGGGAATGCCAATTCACATTCTAGAGTTTTTTCCCCTGAGGCCAAATGTTTTTTGAAATGGCCTTCTTGTAGTAAATACATCTGAAAACTACCTTTTCATGTGCATGATTTGTGTTCTGTGCTTAGAGCCCAATTGATGTTTCAAGCACAGAAATCTTTCTATAGCACTAGATGATCAGAAAAAAGGACATAGCACAAAACAGAGCATGAGCTGGATTTCCTATGTGATAAATACACATATAAATTTTTGCATTTACTGCATCTCTACACAAACTCTGTCTGCAGTCAAGCTAGAGGAAGAAAACCCTGTCAGGTTTTTAAGTTATGTTTGCAAGCAGAGTTTAAGTCACTAGAGAATACACCAACCAACAGTTTCTGTATGCATGTCCATCATGCTACTTCAGTCTTTAAGCTCTAAAACCAAATTGTATTAACAAACAACAGCAGTAATCAGGACATCATTGTTGAATTAAGACTTTTCTCTCTTCTCCCCCAACAAAAAAGCTCTCAATACAACAGAAGTACTTTTCCTACAGACCTCTAGCTGTTTGGACAAAGCACAGACTACTCTAAATGAGGGAATACACTCACACTTGAACAGCTTAACTTTCTTTAGAGCTTTTACAGATCCCTCAGGTGCTAGTAACAAGTGCTGCAAGCACAGAGCAAGTACAGTTACTAAATACCACTGCATCTACTTCCTGTCTTAGGCCAGATGATGGCATGAAAAGATGCTGCAGAGTAAACTTAGTCACTACTGATCTTATAGAAGCAGTACAGGTACGGATAACAACTTGCATTTTCCCAGTAGAGCTGCATATACAAATATAATACTTGTATCTTTTAATTACATATTATTTTCCCTCTAATATCTCAAATATAAATGTATAAATTCATTAGATTTTTTGATCTGAGCATAGAAGAGGAAGGTAGATAGTTGAAAAAGGAAATCATCATGTATATTCAAACTGATGAATATACATTTGAGATATATTGGGTCTATACCTAGCACATTTAAACTGGGTTAAAGATAACAGCGTTGTCCACAAGTGAATACATTCAAGATCAAAACAGAAAAAGCTGCTCTATTCAGGTAGTGTGTTTAGAAATGTTTCAGTTGTAATCCTACAGGATTTTTTTAGTGTGTTACAACCTGTGTTTTCATAAAGACTTCCTAATAAGTAGAGAAAAATCAGACACAGAAATAAAAAGAAATCTCATGTTATATGCCAGCAGTTTAATGATTGCTTCATATGCCCTTTCTCATGCAGATGTAAATTTCTGTTTCCTGCATTACTATTTCACGCATACTAGAAAACATTTGGAATTGCAACATTTAGTGCATACCTGTACTTTTTTAAATTAAAGACTTATTCACAGCTATATTCAAAGTCTAAATACATCAGAGAAATCTCACCAAAAAGACATAATAAAGACATAATACAAAGCTAATTCACACATGTCTCCAGTTTGACAAGGACTATCTTGGATCTACTGGTTACTATCATATTGACTTCTAAAAATGTGAACTGTTCACCAATCCTTACATTGACTAAAGAATCGATTATTTTAGAGTTTTTTTCCCCTTCACAAATGCACATAAAAGACAGCAAAGAAAGAAAATAGTATTCAGATATTTTTCAGTAATATGAGACAAAGCAATTTTTTAAAGAGGAAACCACACAGATTTGCCAAAACCACCAGGTTTGGAAATATGCCACAAATACCTGAAGACTGTCAAAAGGTTGCAACTCTGGAACTACCACCTTCTAAAGATTTTCTATCTTTACATATTTTTTTTAATTAAGATTAAACATTGCATTTTCTGTGCAACCAAATATTGCTATTTCTGTACAATTGTCTGTAGAGCACTCATCCCTGTTAAATGAAATTTGTAAATGTTATTTTAACTGTCCTACACTATAAATTAACTGGATACTAAATTATGATGCAGAGATCACATGGGACAGGTAGTTCTGACCTATATATGCTCTTTCTCAGCCCACTTATTTCTATAGACATAAAGATAAGTTTGTGCCCATAGTTTGCACAGAGTAACTTCTCTTCCCATATTCTTTCATTTTTTAAACAATGGTTTTCTACACATGGTAGAAACACTGTTCCACTGCTTTTAACTCTTGATTGCTGTCACCCAGCAGAGCCAAAACGATAATGTACAATTTATGTAACCAATCTCTTAGCACCAGTGAACAACAACAGTCAAGCAGTTCAATAGAAATACACCATTTTGTGAAACTGGATTAGCATAGTATGAGTTAGTTAAATAGTTACAGTCACAGAAGTCACAGACATTAAAAGAAAATCTATATCTAAAGCAGATTTGCTTACAATTTCTGGGGAGGAAGAAGATGTACAAATAGGAAAAGAAAAAGAGAGAGAACTACATTATGATTTCACAGCATTAAAGAAATGGGCCTTACTGAAAAAGAAATGTGCACCAAAGGAAATGTGCTTTGATAGTGGCAACATCCAAAACTGCTCCTGCTGTATTTTGCCTTCTTCATTTCATTCATAAGCAACACAATCTGAGATGCTGCTGTCATATGGAAATTAATTTCTGAATCCCTAAACCAAAAAACACCATGTATGGTTTTGAAGAGCACCTACCTGTCAGGGCACAAAATATCTAAAAGAAGTACAAACACCAATTTGCAGGGCTTAGTCATGCACTGATCTATAATATGTACACAGATATAGCTTTAAAATATCACTCAAACAATGAGCATCACTAGGGGAGACAATACTGCATCCTACAGCTGGAAAAGATTCTGATATAAGCTTGCCTGCTTCTCTCTCCAGCCATAAGCATTTTCTCTATTTCTCTATTTAGCAGCCCAAATCTGAGCACTGATGCCTTCATCAGTATCTTCCTTCTATTGCAAGTGCTAAGCTTCCAACCACTTTGGCAGTGGAGCTGGTTATTTTAGAGTCTACCCACCACCCTTTTGTTAAAAGCATGATAACCTCCCTGCTGTGTCTCATTTGAACATTCAAACTGACAGTCTATTAGGTGTTCCGGTGGCAGCTTCTTAAGAGATCAAGGCCTTTTGTGTGTCAGCCCCCTGACACACAATCTACATGTAGCAGTGAGGTGACAGACACAAAGAACCTCATTTAAAAATTCGAGATAGCAAGAGAGAGATTTCCACAGAGTAAGGAAAACGGTTCTGAAAATGTAGTCCTTCTGGGAATGGTTTTGCTGGCTCTCCTTCAGCTGTGTCTATTAACAGCTCTGATAATCTAAAGGAATTGAGAAACTCCAATTAAATGCAATGTTTATCTGAGACATCTACTCACCCACTAACACAAAGCCCAGATGCTGGAAGTAATGGATGAAATTCATAGTTTCACTCCAAGATGTCACAGAAGTCAGCTTTTCCCTACACAGGGAGAAAGAGCATCGATTAAAATAAAATTTAAAAACCTAGGCCTACTTCTTACTAAGCACTTACTGCTGAAGTGCTTAGTATTATAAAGCACATTGTCAAAAAATTAATCATGGACAAAGGCCTGTCATAGTCCTTCAATACATAGAAAGAAAGAGACGATGCATTTGTTGTTGATCTGTACCTTCCTATTCCCCCTCAAAGTTATCATTTCACTTTAAATTCATCTTGTCTCTCTATTAAATTCTTTGCTATTTTTAGTACCATGTCTTACGTATCCAACCAAACGATGTCCAAAAAACTATTGCATTCACACAATTTTTCCACAGATCCATCAAAGAACACTAAGTAAATTTGGATCTCTCCCCTTAATTCTGCACTACTGACAAATTAATGGATATAGCACGCTCAAGAAGTTCTTGGCATTTTGAACCATATGCCTGAGTTGTCTTATCTCAGTAATTTGTAATAGGCACTCTAATTTCTTTCCATCCACATTTTTTCCCTAAAATACTTCCCTTCTTTAAGATTTTTAATAACTGCTCATGTATTTTAATACCCTTGCTTTTTGCTGAGCTAGCAATTTCATTAAATTCTTGCATGAATTGCATGAAAATAATGAAAAATAACCTACTACAAGATAAAAGCAATTGTGTGACAGGCATTAAATAACTTACTAAAGGTTAATTATCCAACACTTTCTAGGGCTCCACATTTTATTATAATTTAGTCTGTTTAAAAAAAGAAGAATCAGTTGCTTTCAAGAAATAGACTGCAACATCAGTTTTAAAGAAATTTGTGGATTGAATCCACCTCTACTTAATTACTTTCAATAATTTACTTTCAAGTAATGGCTGAAAGCATTACAGTTTCTTGTCTTTAAATCTGTAAGCATCTGGAGACTTTGAAATTTTAGATTGACTGATCTGTTTAAAAGGGGGTTTTATAACTTATTGCTGTATAAATGCACACTTTGTCAAAAGTATCAGTATTGTGTATTTCTTAGCTAGAAATTCACCACATTAATTACTCCAGACACCAATGAAAATTGTGCAATGCTCACCAATATAAAATGGGACAGTCTAATTCTAAAGGCTTCCAGTAAAACCAAGTTCTTCCAAAAACAAAAAATAGCAAACAAAAAACCCACAACAAACTTTGTATTTTTTTTCCAGGCAGTTATACCACCAGGAGAAGGACTAAAGCTCTTTCCATAGCCAAAAGCCAAGATTTGTATTATGCAGCACCTTAGTTACCTATAGAGTGTATCATGCTGAGCCGCTCATCCAAGAATATCATTTGCCTCCTTCAGGGTGAAAGGTAATTTAACCTCGGTAGTATTTAATTTCTCCCAAGTTAGCCAGCCTTGTGAGAAATTACAAGATTAGCTCTGCAATAAGATCAAATATGTACTAGGCAATTCAATTTAACCCCACCTTCACTCACCCTAAGGCTGATATGCAATGCTAAAGGAACAGAGATTTTCCCACATCTTGCTGCATTATTATAAGGTAAAGTATATTATTTGCTATTAAAAGGTAAAATATAAACATTCACAGCTCAGCAGTGGAGGCTTAAATACCTTATTGATAATGTTTTATTCCCTTAATACACTATTTCACCATAATGGCCAAAACCATTATGCAGGAATACACCCTGGGAGTCAACTTGTGTAATTCAGTATCCTTCACTACTAATGTATTATTTCCAATCTTGTCTAATACTGTACCTCTCTCTAAATCCTCTTTTGAGAACATAATTGCTCATTCATTTTGAAAGAACAAATCAGTCTCAAACAAACACCTTAGTACAGATAAACATCACTGTATAGGTAGAACTTCAAAATTCTTTTAAAGCAAACTTGTGCAAGATAGGACAGTATTTTCACAGTGCTCAAAAAACCAAGAATGAATTCAAACATTAATAGATTTGTGCCATTGTGCACTATTATTGATATAAGGCACTAAGTCATATTCACCAGTTATTTTTTGTACTTAATTATAAGTACTATTATTATTACTAACAAGTGTTTGGCTATGACTGCACAACAAGGAAATATTGTTGGCAGGGCATGAGACACTAGATATTAAAATCTTTTCTTTACAGGACTGTATTAAACTCCCTACCCTACAGTGAAGCACCAGGCTGAATCACACATAAAGTGCCAGAGCCCTCACTCCCCATGTTCATTTGAGAGGAGATTGAAGTAAGATTTTTCAGATCTCTACACATGGCAGGGGGTGATGACACACACACGAAAATTACATCAGCTATATTTAAGTCTTCCTCTAATTGCAGGGACTTCAGAGGTGAATAAACATATAATCCTTCTCCATGTCTACTGGTTTTTTATTCAGTCACATATAAATTGAGCAGCCTTTGACTCAAAAAAGAAAGAATACTTCAAGATGGCAAACTAATGCTGAATTTAGGTAAATGAGATAATCAAAATGAATGAATGAAATCAGATATAAAAATTCATCCTCTGTTTGTTCATGCTAAATGCAACACTGGTTCGAGCCTCTAGCGAGATTTGTTCAAGGAGTGATTACATCCCAGCTAATCAGAAGAAAAAAGCACAATATAAATTTAAATCACCATTCTAACTAGGTCAGAAGAGAACAGGTGCACAGCACAAATGCCACAGATATGATCACATGAAACAATGTTAGGAAAATTATATAGAGTTTAGAAATCTGAGGGGATTTTTCCTGTATATAAATAAAGATCAAAAGCCTGACCTATGATTTTCTGAATCACAACATTATTCAACACTTAGAATTTGATTTTATGCTAGTTGAACATGAAATAGACTTTTCTGAAACTTTACATAAACTTAATTTCAGAAAGACAGTAGTTACTTGAATTTTTATTTCTTTTCTATTATCAAAGAATATTGCCGGACTATTTGGCCCAACATAAATCCTTGCTTTCTGATAGAAATCAATCTGCATTGAGACAGAAGTTCAATATCTCTGATACATTTTCACAAACGTGTTTTACTTTATTCTATCAGTGTTTATAAATAAAAGGATATCTTATCCCAAAATTCCCAATCAGAAAGAGACTGAGCATCTGTCATACAATCTCTATAAATTATGCCTTACAATAAAGCCCTCAACATTTTTCTGCAATTACCATGGAATCTTATATTTTACCCCAGTAATATATGATTTCCCATAAATCTTACTGTAACAAAATTCTAGTACTCACAAAGGAGCATCTAGATTCACCTTTCAATTTTCTCCTTACATATTCTTCCTTGTTTTCCTAGTCCCTTGATGTTTCTCTTAATTAGCTTACCAGAAAAGCAATTTTCCTGTTGCTATTAGTATCCATAAATGCTCTATAAACTACTAATTCAAAATCCTTACACAGATTTATGCTGTCAACACACCTTCCTTAAACCTAAGGCATGTTGGGAATAAATTGCACAAGACATCATAATCATCTTCATAATCATCTTCATCCTCATGATTTTAGATACGATCTCACTTCCTTTACATCCTTCACCTGTGCCAGGTGGCCTCTCTAACAAGTACCATGCATGAATAGTGACAGAAAGTGGCAACGTAAGTGGGGAGAATAACAAAATAAAATCTTTGTTTCTTTTCACTTTGAGACTCCACCAATTTTGTTTACTATTCATAAGCTTTAGCAACAAGAATTGTTTTATTGTCATTGATAATTGCCACTGATAATTATGGTCAGGGAATGCCATGAGTTCACCATGCAAACCTTTAGTTGGATGACATTTCAATGCATTCCCTCTAACTTGACAGTGCTGACACTAGAGACATAACAATATGTCAGCTTGATGACAGTATGAATTCTCCAAATTTTAAGGGAGACAAAATGAGGTACATCAGCTTTAGAAAGGTAGCACAGAAAAAAAAGGGAATCTGCACACAGCCAAGTTGTTTTGAAGTATACTGAGTGTTCTACATTAATAATGTGGCATTCTTCATTGCATTGCAGCCTTGTATGTCTCAGACTTTATCTGCTTTCCTCATCAGCCTAGTGATTGTCAACTTTTTTGTACACACCAAACCTGATGCTGAAAACTGCCCATTGATACTCATTCTCCCAGTCGCAAAGATCTGCTTCCTCTTGACTTACATTTTCCTGCAGTGCTGGAACCTGCAAAGAAACTTCTCTCATCTTTCTATTTTTAAGGTTGTTCCTGAAGCACACTCAAACACCTCTTACTTAACTTCTTTACCTCTGATCATTTCAATAACCATTGGGCATTCCACATTATTCTTCCACTCTGCCCAAATTCATAGCCCAGTTTTTATGCACCACAATCACCAAGTTTCAGGCCTGCTAACATCTTCCAGTGGCACAATATTTGAATTGATACTCCAGGTTAACTGGGGTCACAGATAACCTATGATAGATCTGACTAGAAAAATGTTAAGGTATTACTTCAGTTTATTTGGGCAGTTCAGAACTAATCATCATGTTAAGATCCAACACTGTTAAAGCCAGTATTTTGCTGTGAGGGTTTGATGGTGAAAAGCTGAACTGAGAACTACATGGTTTCATGTTCTTTATGGAACAGAATTCTGGCATACTACATTTCTTCAATTTTCAGCCATATAAAAAATAATCAAAGTAATTGTTAACACAAAAAAATCAACCACCAAACCATTTTAATATCTTTTTTTGTCATGACAGAACTTATTAAAACAATCTAAAATATCACTTTAAAAAAATAAAGTAATTTAAAAACTCTTTGCAAAGCCCAATTAATTTGTAATTAAATCCACACAGCATATCACCTATAATTATGTTTTCCTGTGTGTTCTTGCAGGTGAAATAAACATTATTTATGCGTCTATAAAGACTGTGTTTCTTCTGTCCTAAAGTGAAATAGTCATTTCCTTCCCCCTTTTCAGTCATTTGTTTTCCATATGAAGAAAACTAACTATATTTTAAGGAAGTGTAATCTTTCTTCATTAGTGGTAAGTGAAAGCTCCCATGAATCTCTCACTCTTCTCACAAATGCAGAGTGCACAGTAGGGGCTAATAATGAAGTAATTAAACACATAAACATCATTAAGCTAATAAAGTGTTAGAAAGAGTTGGGTTTTGGGTTTTTTTCTCCTCAGACTGTTACTGGCACCACCTAAAGGCACTGTGGATTTTCTATGAAGGCTTAAAGTCCAGACACTTACTTATGAGTCTGCCATTTGTCTGGTGCTAAAGCAACACTGTTATTTGCTGTCAGAATCTTTAAAAGTGAGAATTAGAAATGTAAACATCAGAAGAACTGAATTCCTGAGTCCGCAGGGACAGGCAGCAACATAATAAAATCAAGTGCAGGGAAATTGGAATCAGAGAGAAAACAAGGCAAAGTTTTTACAGGAAAATTAGACAGTAACCTGTCTCACCTAAGAAGGAGATGAGTTTCTTATCATTTAGAGCCTTTAACTCAAGGCATTACTCAGTAATTCAGCCCTGTCTAATAGTTATGCTCAACTCAAACCATGGAGCTAGCCACAGGTAAAATCTATTTACAGGGCTGTGGAAAATCTTGGTCTAGATATAAAGGTCTCTCCCTTTATATTTTGAGAATTCATGTTACTGTTGCAGATAAAATCACAACATACAGTCGTATTTCTTTCAACATACAACTTCTCCATAAAGTGAACCTGAACTTCTCTCCAAGCCTATACCACAGTTTTGAGTATGGAATTTAACAGAAGGTTTCAACGTAACAAGCTCACATCAAGAAATGATACACCACATTCTTTCCAGTGCTGTGTTGTGTCAAAAAATGTAATAACATTTTGTAGCAATTGAAAAAATAGCATTATCTTCTCTGCCACTGTAGGAATTCTCCACAGATAATAAATAAATCTGTAGTTCTCTGTAATCAATAAATTATTACTACTCAAATCATTAGATCCATACATGCATTAAAAAAAAAAAAACAAAAAAAC